>DWMF01002101.1:0-10487 GCA_018244815.1 Parelbella polyzona | reverse complement strand
ACTATTAGAAAATCTAAATTAGAAAAATCTAATAGCGCCCGACCCGGTATTTGAATCCAGGACCTCCCGATTGGCAGTCGCGCTTGCAACCACTCGACCAACGAGGCAGTCAACAAATCTAACGGAAAATAATGAAACAAAATAAAAAGCAATTTTATAGTCTATAAAAGATAAATGATTGCCGACAATAGACTCACCACCTATTCCTTGGGACGTAAACGTAACTGGTGAAACGTGTAAGTGTACTACGTCCCTCTACCTACCTCTTCGAGGATTACATGCGTCATGTTATGTTTATAAAAGATAAACAATTGTCTCGTAATAATAATATAATGTAGGACGCCCTCTAGCTAAATAGCGATGATATATTATGTAAAGTGACTGTCTGTATTCGGAAACAAAGAACGGAATATTTAACTCCGAAGCTCCGAGGGGTTTATGTTCAGCAGTGGTAGGGAACAGGCTGATGATAATGATAAATTATATTGTCGTTACAGGTGGATATTAAATACATCTTAACAAAAATTGCTATTGAAATTATTTCAAGCCGATGGACTGTCAGATACGTAATTTGCAAAAAGAACTTTTCCTTAAGTGTGAAAAAACTTTATTGGTACGTTTGTTGGACAATAAAACGTTATCCCTGAGGTGTTAACGTTGGGCCATTAATTTTTGCTACTCCAGGTTAAACCTTCCACTTGAAATAACACCCATTTTTTATTGCCGAGAACAAACCCGATGGCGTTTCCAGTAATAGTAAACTACGACCTGACCACTCGTTAAACTGGCGGAAATTGCTCTGGAAACAAACCTGAACGGTACACAAATACGTTCAAGACATTCCTTTAACATCTACAGAGTGGTACAAGTCGAAATATTATTTGTATTAGACGTTTCGTGTAGGAAGGAAAACTTCTTCTAGTCAATTACGTTGTTATAAAAGGGCACAACACAGAATATTTCTGTCACAAAATGGTGTCAATATATCAATAGTAAAATTTTCTAATCTTGCACAAAAATTAATTTTAGTTGCAAATGAATGTTTGTGAAATGAAAAGCAGGTAGTGACAGGGCGCCGACTCGTAGACGGAAATATTCTTCGCCCCGAGCGCACAACGCGGCTTTTTTGCACGCTGAAAGAAAGAGGACGCAATTGTCAACAGGCGTATAACATTTAAAAAAGATTGAACGAATAAAAATGCAGACCATCGGAAAATGTCAGGTTTAAAAATAACGATCTACATTCACTGATAAATAGACGGCGATGCGAGGGAAATCATTTCTATGGGTTAAACCTGCACCAGTGTAGCGGAGGAAGCGTATTTTTATTTTAAACCCATGCGAAACCACCGTTTGTTTGCTCCTTGCAAAGTGTTATCGTTTTTCTTTAAAGAAATATAGTTATATACTTCATATTTAGTTTGTTTCAGCAGTAGAATTTGAAAACAAAAATTCAAAACACCATTTTAAAAATTGTGATACCGACTGTTATATCAAAACTGTTGTAAATAGAACGTTAACGACAAGTTGCCGTTGAGAATTGCTGTTGTTGTGTCCAACTGATTGAGAAATATGCATTTCTTGATAGTTTTAATAATTTCAATGAAGCTGCTTTTACATTTTACAAAGATAGTAAATTATTACCTAGTTGAAACATAACCATTTTCTTCTTAAGATTAATATTCTTAAAGTTGAAATTGATAATCATCATAGTGAATTGTGCTAATAATCAATTTGATTTTATACATAATATATAGCCAAATTTGACATACGATTATGTTTTAATTTTTATCCACTTATATGTACTAATTTACAAGAACCTATATATTAAATCAGTAGTGACATATTGAGTTTGATAATAAAATATAAATACAAAATACACGAATCGCGAGCAGCGGGACGTGACCGCGACAAATCAATAATTCTACAACACACTACCCTCCAAAATCCATTTATGAAATATCGTATAAAACAGTCCGCGGGCGACTTTATTTATTCCCGCCAGTTCGAAGACAGAAAGGAGATCAAATAGCCTTTGTCCTCCCTCTTTACTTATTCAAACAAAATTACATATGCCTGCTTCCGAATCGCCATTGCCCGAAATTTTACGCGTTGGAGATAGTGTCATGAATATAAATCTATCGTAAAAGACACCACGGCGAGGAGAACTGAGTTTACGGCATAGCTCACTTTGCATTCTTTGTACGGCGACCCTTTATGGTCGGTTTATAGACCGAAGTCCTTTTGCATAAAGTCTGTTCTCCGCTGTCATGACTCCCCGCTCCGACCGTTAAGACTCTTAGCGGGTTGTGTTATTATTGTTTTCGTACTCTCTCTAGTTTAAGTAATATTTTATTTTACAAAATCGAGTCGCCGCTAGACGCCTGGGAAATGCGAAAAATAGACATTTACTTTTATTTAAAGTAGTGAAAGTGAAAGGATCAAACAGGTAAACATTTTTTTATTTGTTTATATTACATTTTTATGTTAAAAAATGTAAGTACTTTAAAAATTTATTCACAATGCTGAAAATGAAATTTCTTTAATTTGATAAGCCAGTCAGATATAACATCACTTAGTCAGTAATGACAGCATTTGGTACTACAATGTATTATAAGAAAATGTGCCAGTATTTTTGGTGTTTTGTGAGTTGAAAAAAGGAAACGTGATACCTCTAAATAATATTAAAATTAAAAAAAAATAATTTCACGCCTGTCATCCCAGAAGAGGTAGGCAGAGGTGTACGGTACACTCCCACGTTTCACCAGTTACGTTTACGTCCCATGGAATAGGTAGTGAGCCTATTGACATACATCGAGCACAATTCCATACTCCGAGTCATTACTAGAAGTTCTAAATTAGAAAAATTCAATAGTACCCAACATTGGATTTGAAACCAGGACCACTCGATCAGCAGTCGCGCTTACAACTGCTCGACCAACGAGGTAGACAAAACAGAAATATAAAAAACTAATTTATCCTATAATTCAAATACACTTCTTTTTCTTTCTTTTTACGCTCCTTGACGTATTAAAAGGTGTGAAGTAATTCATTACCAGAGGGAAAAAATTTAGTATTTGGAGTGAATGTTTAGCTCTTGCCGGGATCGCTGTTAACTATTAATCCCATTTTCTTTTGCTGGAGATAACGAAACTCATTTAAGATATCTCGCGAACGCCTTTCAGCCGTTTTGGGGTGCAGCCTTTGAATAAACTAGGGACATCTATGGAGTAAATTGTAAGAAACAGAATTTATTTTTCATGCTGAAATAAGTATGTTGCAAAAAATAGTACTAGCACTGCTAGCCAAAGAAAAGTAAAAGTATATAAAACGAGGCAGTGTAGAAAGTTTAAATATATTATAGCAGGCGAACTTACACTTTGAGTCTATATTAAATTTTACGGTGATGGAAAAACTGGCGTTGTTTTACAATATATTACATAAAATTGCATTCGAAGTTCGTTATTTGTTTCATTAGATCTATTTTACAAAAGTTCTCAACCGCTTATACGCTGATTAGACGGATCACAATAATCGCACGAGGCGTAGCGCGACTCCTTGCGTTTCCCTGTCCCTTAATACATTCGTATTTCGTCTAAAGAGACCAAAGGTTCTCTCTTTATGTGTAATAAAATTTTCTTCAAAGTATTCTTAATTGAAAATTTAAATTTATGCATAAGCTCTGATTGTAGAGGCGCGAGCGGCGACAAGGCCGTTTACGACAGTCTCCGCTGAGTAGGTGTCTTTAGATTACACAGTGTTATTAATTTAAGGATTTGGAAAAATGTTGCCGTGTTTTTATTTTATATCCCTAGTAGAATCACGCTGACATTGTATTTTTTCAACGTGAAGGTGTATTTTTAAATAGAAGTGTATCATTGGATGTGTATTTTATGTGTTTAGAGAAAAATTATACACACTTTGCGGTGTCTTAAGACTTCGTAAAACTTAGCCTCCTCCATTCTAACGCCTAAGTGTATCAGAGAAAAAAATGAAGAATTATATTGAAGAAATATATAAATTTGACGGTCCAGTGATATTGGGTAAACTGTACAATATTTTGTTAAAAACTGCCGAACGATGCGCGCGACGTTTCAACGTTAACATCACGATGTTACTGAGACTTGCGATTAAAGTATGTTATTAATGTCTTCGTTAACAACGGACTTAAAACTATAAGAAGCGAAACTTCCTTCGAGTTACATTATCGATCCTGTAAGTCCAGTAAAGTCTGTAGTCTATTGTACACTTTCTTTATAAGTTTCGGATATTACGAAGAAAACTTAATTTAGTAGCAGAAAATATTTTATATTTGAAACATTGAAACATCTATCCACACAGCATGGAGGACAATGTGGGATTAGATCACCTCTTCGTTTCGTTTCCTAACTTATTTATTAATTATATTCCTACTGCAGTTTAAATTATTTTTAACTGATTATTTTCCACCACACATTATATTTAAAAAACGGTTTAACAAAAAATTTACATTCATAGACAGGTACCTTTGTCTTAAAACGAGCAAATATTTTGTGGGTAAGATAAATAAAATAAAATATTTCTACATCTCACTCAGACTTGCGTGAATTTGTGTATGACATGACATTCATAAAGCTTCTAAAGAATAGTGCTATGACCTGAAACGTTCATGATGTTGTCAATGTTAAAATGTCATTATAGATGGCGCTAGGTAACATTCGTCCAATGTCAGATGTTGGTTTGTGGTTTTATATTACAAGGTAATCGACATTATTTACAATGAGTCTTAAATAAAATTTTGTAACGAGAAGTCTTATACAGTAGTATTCTGTGTTTTGGCATTTAATATGCTTTTATCGAGTTGTACAATAAAATATCAATTTTGTATACGATTTTCTGTGTCACGTCGAAGAATTGTAAAAGGATAGGTGTGTTTCCATATCGGCAGATGATTTATTTCACGGAAATCAATATTAGAAGGAGTGCATAGGGGAAATTATGTTTTAAATTAGTGGACAAGTGACACAATTTTATTATTATTAGAATTATATTGTCATGTCAGGTGCTTTCCGGAGAGGGCAGAGAACTCCGAGTACAAAATATCTCTATCGTAGCAAATCTGACGTGGTTCCTCTAAATTCAACACTCTTCACACGGAAAGCTGTTTAAAACGGTTGAACAGATTTTATAAGACAAATACATATTACAGTGCCTTGTGCTATCAAAACTTGTAGCATTAGTGTTTGAACGTTTCTAATTAAGTGAGTCTACTCGAAACAGCCGTGTCGAGCGCTATCGCTCTTCCGTTTCGGAATAAATGTCGTCCGATTATTTATGTGCGGCAGAGGGCGCATCGCGAGGTTGCCCCCCGATTGTGACGCCCCGATTGAAACAGATATTATACAAAATTTTCCCAAAATTATCGCTCGGCAACGATTTGTTAAGATATCACAACATCGAACTCACTTAGTTTTTATTATTTCGTTCTTTATTAGGTACTCGTTCTTTTTATTTAAACAGATAAAAATCAATCGTTGCTTTAATAGTTTCTTATAAGAACCGCGTATGTTTAAATAACATCCGTCTATGTATATAATATGTACATAGACGTAATTGTCAAAACTAGGTATTAAGTGATAATATGTAAATAACAGAACCCTGTAAAGCTGTGACGCCATTTTATCTTTAATGTGCTGACTAGAATATAACCGTAATTATAAAAGTCATGAGTTTAACATTTTACATCTAATTAATGTAGTTAAGAGATAAGCAGTCGATTTTGTCGGTGCGAAAAGAATAATACGCTTTCGTCTGAATTATCATTTGGCAGCGATTTGTTTCATTTTCACGCCATTGCCCCTGCGCTCTTGGATTTCATCGTCGATAACATCAATAGCTTTTATATAACGTTGTTACATTGAGCAAACAGTGGCGCGGCGCGAACAGCTTAAATTGTTAGTACATTGTTTGCAAAATATACGCCGTCCAACAATGTCTGCCCTCGAGCAAACACCATCTTTCGACAGCGAAGGATATTATCATTATTATTTTACATGAATAATTTTATTCAAACCTGGTACGAGAACGTCTGAATAATGTCACGAGCGTGACATGACCGGGTAATATCCGGGACAGTTCTAAATAGAATACCGAAAACTGAATGGGACGTGAAAGAAATTGTTGCAGTTGTTCAGAATATATATTATCAGGGACGACTTGTTGACGGGAGAGTGCGCTATACATACTTTAAATCGAAACATTTGTACCTGAAAGCGGTGTTCGAATTGATAATTACCATTGACAAATATTTTAATAATTATCATGATAATTATTTTGATAGACATACCCTGATAACTATCTTGATAATAATAAAATATCGGTTTTACGGGTATCCGAACGCGATTTGCCGCTTCTGCACGTATTTTAGCATTTTACGATCGACGTTTCATGCAAGCGCGCCCGTAGCATAACGCAACTGTCAATTTATAAAAAATAATCTAAAAAACTGCTGAACACATCAACATATTTATCTAAAACCAAATTGAATGGTGGATATTTTCTGAAATTAGTACTTGTGTTTAGTTTTATTTATCACTATTTATCTGATAGTTATCTGATAATTATCCGATAATTATTAGAGTAAATAATTATCTTGATAATTTCAAACCCTGCCTGAGACTAAAACTACGTGCAATTTTACTTCAGTGTTAAAACTGCTCTTTACTGGTTTTAAAGACAGATTTTAGAAGGATAGATGAGAACTATTACCAGAAATACACACGCACGTTATTGACGCAAAGGAGAATAGGAATTATTACTCCGTATATTCATGAAATATGTAATTCTAATGTTGGAAATAGACACTACACACCTCTTTCCAGATCTTAATCTTATAGCGATATATAATTTTTATAAAGTCGCGAGTTAAATAGTATGATAATTATCGTAGCGATAAGTACATAATGCTTATTTAGGGTGCAGGTAGTACAAAAAGGTAAACCTACCCCATAAGTTATTCATTTTGTTGCGATGTACACTAAGTCCCGGGAGTCGCAACTTGCGCAGAGCATTGTTCTAATGAGATTTTAGGGTTGCGTTTGTTTAGAAAGTTCTGTAAATGTCGTACTGAGAATCATAAATGATGTTGAAAAAGGATGGCTTATATTTAATAATTTGTCACCTCTAACATTTAGAAATTATAACAAGTTATGTGCAAAATTACAACATTGATTAAAACGAAGTTAAACTTTAGTGACGAAATCTACTAAATTGTATAATGACTAAAAAAGCACTGACAGCCTAATGGTTAAGAATTCAGCATCTCACTCCGAGGGTGCTATGTTCAAATCCATGACGCGCACATTTTTATTAAAATGCGTTTTAAGTTTAAATATCACTTGCTAACGGTGAAGGAAAACATCGTGAGGAATCCTGCACACATTAGAATTATTTAAAAAAAAATGTGTCTGGAAGAACAAAAAGGTGTGTGAAGTCTGCCAACCCGTATTTGGCCTGCAAGGCAGACTAGTGACTAACCCTCTCAATACGAGAAAAGACCCATATTCCAACAATGGGATGATAAATGGGTTGATTATTATTTTTTCAATTCCTATAATTTGTATAATGACTAAGTGTATCAAAGTACTAAAGAGTAGAAAAACGTGAGCAAGTAGCAGTCGTCATTAGAGGCAACTCGTTTAGTGCCCAACGGCGCTTCAAGATGCTCAACACAGCGGATCATGACCTTGACTCTGCGCCCGTTTACCCTTTAAAAAATGCACGCAATTATTTACAGCGCATTCATTCCTTGAGTTGTTCGTGCAAGTAATGCTGAATGGGTTCCAATGCAGTGTAATTCACGAATCATTTCGCTCGTATTCGGCGGGCATTATTCAACTGTTGCGAATCTTACAGTCACGCGATACCTCCATAACTCTACCGCAATAGTTGAGGGCGATTTGCTGAATTGCAAAATGCTGCTTTTAACTTATGATTACAGTTAAATAGCTCTAAGCATTCGTTATGCGAAACGGGCGCAGATAATTGTATTCAATTGAAGAGAGAACTAACTGTTCATCGTCGATCAAAGAGGTTGACTTTATAAGAATCCTGTTTGATTTTATAAGAGTCCCTGCAGCATTGTTTCCATTTCGATGACTCTACTTCTCTTTGATTTATGACGGAGCTAGAGTCGTCCGTCTTGCCAGTTTCTAATGACACAGGATAAAAATACTGCACTTTGACTGCTTAAGCTTTAAACTAACGTGAAAACGCAATTAATTTCACGCTGACGTTATTAACAGAAATAATCTTGTCTCACTTCCATGCTTTCTCTATGAACAACTACATTCATATCTGATCTCCAAAATTTAATGAGACTTTATTTATGATCATTTTTCAAAGTACATATTGCAAGTCCAGTCACTTTATAAAATATGTTCAATATTCACACACACATTCTTATACTCACGCTCACGCTCAAGCTCACGCTCTCGCTCTCGCTGACGCTCTCGCGCTCAATCTCACGCTGATTCTCACGCTGATTCTCACACTCACATACTTGCAAACAATATAAAGCATACAAGCTTTTCATAATGTGGAATGAATTGTTAGTGTATATGATTTGTGGAACACCCCTAAGATTTGTTAGGGTCATAACGAAGATCCCGTCTGATGTAACAAATTTGCCCACATTATTGTGCTATCTGCTGTCTGTTACACATTATTATGTACATAGAAATGATTTATGTGCTGTATTTAATGAGTCAAATTATCTAGGCTCGCTGCGTAATGTACGGCGATATATGTATGTACATAGAGATACATATGATACGACTTGAAGTGTTATTACCATGGGGTAATTTGAGTTTTCAGGCAAATTAAAAAGCATTTGTATGGACAAATGCTTGTTAATTTGCCTGTAACGTGCCTGTGACAATCTGTAATGCTTATTATATCTTCACGCTAGGTACGTTAGGTGGCAGGCGAAAAAAACCAAACGCCGAACATCTCTATCCTTACAAATCTGATATTTCTTCTGCAGTCAGCACTCTTAATAAACTTACTCGCCAGTTTCGTAGACATCTGACTGTCCCACACTAATCGATATGATGAATATGTATCTATGAAATGTAGTAGAGCAGAGCATAAAGCAATATTACTCAACATCGAGAGTTTTCTCAATCGCGCAAGTCGTCAAAGTCATCTCGTTAACGACAGCGCTGTGGGACCGACAAAAACGGTGCCAAATCTTGAATGTTTCTCAGATATCCACAACTTGTTTGACTGGTTTCTTTTCTTTAAAAAGTTAATTGTTTTTACTTCAATATTTTTCGTTTTCTTTCATATTTTCTACTTCATTCATAACTAAAGTAGCAACTGAATTTGTCAGTATACATCATACTACAACAGCCTAATTATAATCTGCAACTGGTTTATAGACTTCAACTGTATATATGTACATCTAATATCAGTCACAAATATGTTCGTCACCCCTAGACATTTAAATTCGAACGCTTTGTGTGCCGGGCAGATACCTTTAAAATAGCACACTACGAATAAACGTAACTTCACGCCTGTAATTCCCAAAGGGGTATAGTACACACAAACGTATACGTCCCACGATGGAATAAGTGGTGATCCTATTGCCATACACCGGGCACAGAAAATAATTTGTTTTTACAATCTCACCTATAAAATCTATTTTGCATGGGTGCTCTCCAAATATTCTTCAAGCATTAAATCTTTTGTTTCCTGAAAGCCGCGTCCACGAACCCGTGTTTAATTCGACACTGTTCTATTTACGTATAATACATTTTACATTCGTTACAACTCCAAGGACTCCTTAATCCTGTCATGCTAATTACGTGCATACATTATGACGAGTATATGCGCCCTAATCAAGAGTCTATTGCTCTGACGTGGCGGTATACCAAAAATGATACATTAAGTGTGAAGTTGGGTAACGCCGTAACGACAAATTACATTACCTGGAATATTTTAAATACACTTCTGTCATCCAGGAAGGTTAAGTAGGGCTTAATATACGATATAGGCAAAGGGGCTGGCAGCTGGCAGCTGGAGAGGCCTTTGTCCAGCAGTGGATGGAAATAGGCTGATGATGATGACAATGATGAAGCAGGTATAGAGTGCTAGACACGTGACATCAGCTCTAGATATCATTATCTTCGATAAGGCCATAACAGAGACCCTACTTATAAAAAAAACAAATGCAAGTGCTGAGGAGGAAACAAATGCAAGTACTGCCAGGAGTTACAGTGTCACTAATGTAGACGCTAAACCAAAAACCATCATTTATAAATACGAAATCCTTAAAATGCATGTACCGATACATAATTACATTACTATCGAAGAATAGGGACAATATCTAAACTAATTAGCGTCGCTATAAGTAATAATTTTCTGTTCTATTTCTGTCATAATTTGCATAAATTTTAACACCCTCACCTCATTAAGTCCAGCGCTACCAATTCGCCCGCCCATTGTTC
>DWMF01002100.1:0-10487 GCA_018244815.1 Parelbella polyzona | reverse complement strand
ATGGCCTTAACCCTCTCAATATGAGAGGAGACCCATATTCCAACAGTGGAATGACTAATGGGTCGATTATTATTTTTATTTTTATTATAATAAGCATTATACGAGCTGGTAACGTAGGCTGATAACGTAATTTTATTAGTATATATTTTGGGTGCCAAACAATTTTCAGACCATCGTCTCTGTTACATAGGTACTGGTTGCTTTCTAAATTCACCGAAAAAGTTCTTTTATGAAATAGATATAGCAATAAATGGCTAGCTGCCGAGAAAAAGGAAAACAAATTGCGTAAACTACAAGAAGCTTGTTAATGGAGTTTTTAAGTATCTGAAATTTCCTCGGCGACCGTCGTTCGTCTGCGGATTGCACCGTTCCGGATTCTGTCGCGTAGAGAAATTCCCAGCATAGCTCGTTGAGCAACTTTGAGCTTATGTATGAGGCCCACATAAAGCGCTGCGTCTCGGCACCCTATGTCATCATTAGTAACACGCATTGTTCGAATATTTTCGACCTTAGGCACTGAGGTATGTTGGAAAGCAAGATATTTTGCAGAATGTACACTTTGTACATACATATATCAACAGACCTGTATACGAGTAACACATCCATAGATGTAGTAAATACGTGTATCTGACATGTGAGTGTGTGAGATGCCAGCCCGCTAACAATCATTACTGGAGGATGGGCCTCCGGCGGCGACCGCGACAGCGTGGGAACCGGCTTACACCATTTTAGTGATTACATTGTGTCCATTTTTAGACCTACATATGCAAGTGTAATTCTTGCCTCTTACATTAAACACACGTTGCGTCTATCAAATTTTGAATTTTACACTTCAAAATTTTAACATTACATTTTAATAAATGCTATTGAGATTTCTCGGTTTTTCCATCCCCACCTTTCCAACCGGATATGCGCAACCAGATTGTATTTATGGACACACTATGTTAACTGGTTATTTAGTAAATCAATTTGTTATAGTTCTTTTTAAATACGTATATTTACGTAATGCATATGGTCTTTACGTGTAATTAACATATTGTACTTACAAATAAAAATCAAAGTTTGTATTGGAGATTATCGAAGTTAATAAATATATTCTTAAAAACTTGACGTTCCATACAATTAATAGATATATTGATGTGTAAAAAAAGTAATTTTAAATCATCTTTTGTAACAACAATATTTTTATTGGCGAATTCTCGAAATTTTTGTTCAATTAGGAAGAGGTTTTGTGTGGTATGAAGGTTATATAAGGCCATTTTTCCCTAACTGGGCGTCGTTGCTGATTTATCGACGTCTAATCTCAAATAATATAAATCGAAAGTACTCGTTCATAGCAATTAAGGAAAGAAAACTCCAACTGAAATGAAGGCATGTGTCATTATGTAATATTTATTTAGAAATGATCATGTCACCACAAGTAAGCTGTTGTTACGTACCTATAACAAAATTTATTTTCTGTGCAGATTATGGCCAGCAGAATATTTGGACAACTCTGTTGTTGGAGAGATGTGTAAAAAATCTTGTCTACCATATCATCGAACTTTTGGCAGTCAATTTGTGATACATGGTAATCCAACGAAACTTTTCAGTTCTCCTCGTCAAAGGGAGACATGGGAAGGACCTGCTAATGCTAAACGGATACACCTACTACCAGCACAAGCTTCTCCGTGAAGGTTACAGATGGAGCTGCACTCAAATGGGCTCCAGGTCTTGCAGGGGTTTTCTCCATGTGACCAATAATATGCTAGTCGTGAGAGCCCACACTGAACATACCCATCCACCTTCGACGTACTTTTTGGAGAAAATAAAAAAGCAGAGGCAGGAATACGAGGTGCGTCATTATTACTGATTTCAATATAATATAACATAATTTTGTTTGTTTCCCAAATAAAAATAAATAAAACAAATAAATATATATATATACATACAGACATACGCACGATACATACATATTATATTACGAGCTCAATCATATACTAAAGAATGTGCTGTTTCTACTATCATCTCTATGGAATATGTCAATCACATTTTCTGGAACGACATGCAAGGACGACGTTCATCATCTTTGTGAACCTTTTCTGATGTACTATTGCTGGGCACGAAGCTCTTCTCAGTATGAAAACCGTTAAAGCAAAACGAAAACAAACATGCCTATATAATTTCTACCAAATAAACTGAATAATTTTTTTTCATAACTCACAGTTTTCATTTATAGAAGCATTCGAAAACCTTCGGTTGATAATTTTAATAAATTTTTTAACACCTTTTTCATGAAATTTTGATACACGTTTTAGTTATTTTTTACATCAACTCACCACACGTTTTAGTAGTTTTTTTTTTATTTTCAGGAAAAGAAAACTGGAATACGAGACAGCCAGCTTTCTTTAAAAATATCAAGTATTCAAGGACGCGTAGGATTTTAGATAATTTGTATAAATAAAAACTTATATTTCGTGTGTCGCCATTTTGGTACTTAGTTTCAACGTCCAATTTTCACTTTATTTATCTTAATGTTACGTTGCTTCCACAAGTTTATATTAATATTTCTGCTAAAAAAATAATCAATGGATATTTTTATCATAACTGTGTAAGTATTTTTCCTTTATTAAATGATTAATAAAGGAAAAAATGTTTATATTTATGAGAATGAAAGCAGAACTTTGACTTATAATACGTCGTTTAATAATATATTTATAGTTTATTTTTGGAATACATAATTTTTGATGTAAAATCGTGTCGATATAAATAGCCTACTTTATTTTTGTATCACATAAGTGAAATACTGTTGTTTCTTTAGAAAAATATTCATATAATTTTCTATAATGTTTGTAGCGTTACAGGTTCTTATTTACTTAAAAATTAGTTATATGCGTAGATCGTATGTTGTTTAAGCATAATAACGTTATATATAAGATATATTTATATTAAAGTTCTTGGTTTGAGCCGTGTCATACTTATTAAAAAAAAACACCTCATATATCATGTATATTTAAAGAGAAATTAATGTATATCTTCAGTTAAAAATATATTCTTAACCATGGCCATGCTGATGAGTTGTCAATTTATTAAATGTTTACAAGGAAAAATGCAATAACAAAAGAATTATTGTTAAATTAAATCAATTAAAAAATAGATAAATAATATTATTGTTACATTTAAGTAAGTGAACTATTTACCATTCCATTGTTTGTACAAAACTTTGATAATAAAACTCTTTAATATTCGTATTTTATTTATAAAACCTAAAACTTAACTATTACATTTTAACAAAATAGGTTTATAATAATTTTTATTCTCTTCTCACTCGGTATGTTAGTCACGATAATATTCTGGTTTTCTCACAGTGGAGTTCTACTTGCGCCCGAACGGTAGAGTCAACTTGCGTCTGAACAATTTCACCTTCTACAAGCACCTGAAAGCGAGAACCAACGCTCACCGGTGGAGCTGCACAGCGTACGGCTCCAAGTGGAAATGCAAGGCGCATCTCATTATAACGGATAAACTCGAGGTCATCAAAGCCAACGTCGCTCACAGTCATCCGCCGAGCGCCAAAAGGGAACATAAGCTGATGCAGCCGCCTGTGACAAACGGGCTTCATTCCCAGCGAACGTCGGCTAATGGAGTGAACAGAGCGAACAGAGAGCCGAACGGTAATTCCGTCACAACTACTGCGGTCGCCACTAATCCCCCAAATCCATTCTCCCAAACGCCGCTATACGATTACCTGGTAGCTCACAGTGTATACACTAATTATTAGCATTACGCGCTATTTAGTCACCGTTTATGATCAAAGCGAACATAAGCTGAAAGCGTAGTGATAATTCCCAAAAACTTCCGTTTTTAGGGGCGCGCATGTTCTTTGCATTTATGTATATGAATACAAGAATACCATAGCAGTATTTGTAAATCAATGAAAGAATACTTTGTTCCGGATATACGGATATAGACTTGTTTCCGGTTTCATCGATCCGGATATACTTGATTTTGGATCACATGGAGGTGTACATTTTCATCGTTTTGCACTGTGTATTTCGTACTGATTTAGTGTTTAATTGCATATTAATAAATAGTACGCTTCGGCATAGCTTATTTGTGTGGTCAGTATATTAATGCGTATTTTCTCTATGTCACGATTTACACTTATATACACAAAAATATAGCATATCACGTAGTATTAACGCTAGGTAAGTATATATTGTGATAAGACGTGGTAACACTATCGTGTAATAAATATCTGAGATCTGAATGAATTGAAATCACGTATGTATGTATTTCGTCAATTAAATTTTCTAATGTGAAATTTTTGTATACGCAACAAGACTTGATTAGTTTTATAAAATCACATTTTTTTATTTTGTATTACAAACGTCCATAAAAAGCTAAAATTGGGCGATGTTTTACAATTGAGGTATGATTCGTAGCTTGTATGTATAATGTAACGAAATAGTTTATAAGACTTGAACTCGTAACCAATTTTACACAGCTTATTATTAGGTAACTATATAAGTTCTTTTTTATTATTATGATTACTATAACGAAGTATTTTTGGTCGATTGTTTGTTTACACTAATAAAAAAGTGCCTTGAGTAAACAAACGTATCCTTAAAATAGATTAAGTTTAATTAATGTACGTTTTTTTTTGTCTTTAGAACTGAAATAAACTAAATTGATAGGACTGACAACGACAAACGATTTCATATTTTTGGATTCGTAGTAGTTTGTGCTAAGGTTTTTAGTTTTTTGTTTTTTTTTTATTTAAGTTTAATATTGTGTGATATTTTGCATTTTGTGACGTGTCCAGTATTACGTTTTGTGATACCCATAATCTTCGATGATTTAAGACTGCATGTTTAATTTGTGATAACCATGTATCTCGGTTAAGATCTCGTTTTTAATGCTACATTTACATAAGCCCGCGGGTCACTGGCGACCAACACGTGTTGACCGAGACCTTTGGAGATGTATATTTCACGCATTTTGTATTATTATATTGTGTAACATTTATGCACGTGTGTTTTCATTATAGGACTTTATGTGATAATTTGGGAGGCTTTGTCACAATTTTTTATATCATTTTTTTAAACCACTGATCTGATGTACCTATATTTATTTTAATTTTCTATACAACATCTTCAAAATAATCGTGATACAGTAACTTGTAGATACATATATATATTTACCTGAAATATTTTTCTAAATATTAATAATCTTTATTTTTGTTTTACAATGTGCTACAATACAACGTATTTTCATATTAACAATATCTGTTAAAAGGTAGAGCGCACGTGTGTCTATGAATTACTTTCAAAAATGTGGCTTTCGTGAGTCATCAGTTTGTAAGTTACGATACCTTCGTTTTAATTGTTTGCCAATAAGAATTAATACGATGCATGTATTTGTAATGATGTTTTTTTTCATTTCGTATTATTAATTAATAATTGCAAAAATTATTGTAGCTTTTGTATTTTTTGTCGTAACCATAATAAACGAAAACGAATTTTATCAATCGTTTGATTTACATATTTTGTTGAAATTATCTTCTTATAATGTATTTGTAAATGTTATTATTAATTAGGTAAGTTAATATAATTACAGTATAAAATGTACCATTATGCGTATACATTTACATTGACAGTTTTAATGATGATTAAAAAAGGCGGGAAAAAAGGAAATGGAAGTCTATATGAGTCAAAGACAGCAGTTTTACCATCTAGACGACGGTGCAGTGTATTTTAATGTTGTTCTACTACCCACATAAAATAACGTTTAAATGTGGATCCTAATACTATAAACCAAACCTCACATGGTCCACACCGTGGTACAATTAACAAATTATGGTTTTACTAACTGTTTTACAGAGTATGATAGCGAGGAGGTAGGTGAGCTGATAGAGTTGTGGAACGGCAAGCAACTGTTATTAGTGAACAATTATCCTTATTACATGAAGAACCAGATGAAACACAGCTTGTTGTATCGGTATTGCTGCAACAGATCCAAATGCAACGCCTTCATCCACGTGACATCGGATCTCCGGGTGAAGTATTATAACGGCGCGCAACACAATCACCCTCCCAACCGATATCGGAAGACGCAGACTGGGAAATATGTAAAAGTGTAGCAATCTCCATATATTAAATGTGTATGGTATAAACACAGATTTTTTGTAATATTTTTTGCTTTTTATTTTGAACGCTCTTACAATTCAGATACGGCGTTTTTTTTTTGCAAATTTTGTTATGATTTGACTGCATCGACTTTAGCTGTAAAGCTGTCAACGTATTAAACTCGTGTAGAAATTCAACTATTCTACTCGATTCTACAAATTGTGCATGTTCGTATTAATAAAAGTGTTTCATGCATTTTTTTTTTAGTTCACGGTTATATTAGGGACGTGGTACCCTCCTTTATGCTGTGTTCTGTGAACACAAACAGTCCATTGCAAGCATTTCGTTCATGTCGGAACCTCTCGCATATCTCGGTATACTTTCTACTGTTCCTATACCACTTAACCTAAAGACAATTTTAGTTACTATAACAAATACATTTTCCAGGGGAGCTAATCGAATTTGAAAATGGCAGACAGGTCTACCTTTTCCAAGGTTACACGTTCTGCAAGCATAAGTTTATCCTAAAAGGTATGGCCACCAGGTGGATATGTACTATGAATTCCAGATGTGGAACATATATACATCTGGATGACAGGCTCAATGTTATCAGAATGTCCTCTAGATATCACACGCATCCGCGCCTAACTTTACGAAGGATGTCCACTGGAAAGTACATCAAACTGTGACCCAGGTTTTGCATTTTCGTTGAGGTGGCTTTCTCGGTTGGTTACAAGTATTTTGGACTTGGGTCCTTCTTATTATGAGATTAATTGAAATGTACATTAACTATTTTCTATGCCTTTAAATTATTTGTGTTAAATGTAAATTAATAAAGACAGATTTTGTTATTTTATTACGATTTTTATTGCTGGCCTTGGTTCAGTAATGGGTGGCCCTGGCTGCTGATTGGGAAGTTGTGGGTTCGATTCTAGTTAAAATATTTGTGTGATAAGAATGGGTATTGGTTTTACATCTAGTATTAATGTTTAAGGACTAAGGATGTAACTATGTAAATATTGTATGTAAAAATTTATGAATATATGTTATTGATTCTCATCGACATATCAGAATGTCTAATTTACTCAAAATCAGTCAGTCTTGTATTTTGGTCTTGAAATATCATTAATATTAACTAAATATTATTGTATTGTAAATTCTGTGATATCCATATGTGGAGAGAAATATAAAAGCAGCTATTACCTACATAACGGGAATTTCCACCTTATGGTATCCTGGTATTCTAGCAGGCGGACTAATACAGTCAAAACGGTAAAATCCTGTTCCTCTGCAGCGGTTAGCAAAAACTACCCTATATACGCGATGCAAGACCAAAATAAAAACTTATTTTGGCATACAACGTTATATAACTAGTCTGAACCATAGACAAGACTAATCTATATGCTCATTATTTAATAAAATTTATTTTTCTTACTCTAAGCGTTCCTTAAATCGTGTTTTATTTTTATTTTGCTAGAGTTCGTCAACATGTTTTTATTTAATTGAATTCAATTTCCTTTTGCTTTGTTTAAGTTTTTTATTTATATTCGTTTTATAGTGTAACATAAATAAGTTTAAATGTACTTAGGTATGATAGTATGTTGTTATAAATACATCTGCTCGCTTTTTATTATGTATTCATTACCTTATGTCTTCCAAACAATATCTGTTGGGTATACACATTTCGTAGAAAGAACTCTTGATTAATGTAATATTGCATGTATGTATATATATATTTTTTTCTTTTAAAATAAATCATAATGAATTTGTTTTTATCGTATATTGTCTTTAAATACATACATATAATAAAATAACGTCGTTTGTAAGTATAATAAAAGAATATCTACTTTTGTTCATAATTAACTCTTCCCATTAACACGTTCTTTTGTACTAATATATGACATATTTAATCCCACAGGAAAACTTATCCAGTTTCACAACGGCAAGGTACTTTTTCTGCGCGGCGGCTACACGTATTACAAGCAGAAGAACATATACAGCGGAGTCGCTTCGCGTTGGGTGTGCACGAAGAACAGAAACGCTAAATGCAACTCCTACTTGCACCTGGACGAAGACATGAACATCATTCTGGACAGCATGCATGTGCATACCCACCCTCCGACACCACTCGTCCAAACGGCTGATGGGATGTACGTTAGAGTTTGATAATCAGATACAACATTTAATGTTAGTTAGCTTACAGTATAGTCAGCTTACAGCATCATATTATCAATTACCTGTCCGTGTGAATTATTTTTTAAACGGTCATCGCCGCCTGGTTCTAGATTTTTAAGAGCTTAACTGTTAACGTTCGCAGAGACCGTATCCTTATTAAATAATAAGCAATAGTAAAATATTATGACTATTTTGTTTGTATGTGGTGTCGTTAAGTGTTCCAATACAAACTATTCCGTTAACGATGCAAAATGGTTATTTGTCATCGAATGAAAGTCCCCTGAGACGACAATATTACAACATAATATAATATTACAACATAATTTACGTTAATATGAATTTGAAGTAATAATAATAATAATGTGGAAGACACACGGCAGATCCGTAAGGATAGAGATATTTGGCATTCCGTGCTCTCTGCCTACTCCGAAAGGGACCTGTCCTGATGATGTAATAATAATAATAAGTTCAAAGTTATATTCGCCTCGACTCATCCCAGTTAAATGATAACTAGTAAAATATGTTACTTCACTATAGACATGCCTAATTTTGTTAAATAAAAATATTTAATTTATGGTCGTCTTTGATATATCTGTGTTAAGTTTTAATATTAATAAAATTTATTACAAACTTTTACTGTTAGCTCATATTAATTATTGTAAGGAAAAATTGTTAATTGACTCATTTGTCCTTACATTTTTGGGGAAGAGTCTCATTTTACCTAGAAGGGTGAGGGTTTTAGCCTACCACGTTGGCCAAGTTAAGAACGGGAGACTTTATACGCTTATGAGAACATTTTGGAGAACTCTGCGGTTTGCAGATATTCGCACAGGTTTCTTTAAACTCATAGCAGGTTCTTATCCTGCATCATGCTGCTGAATAGTAATAAAATATATTCCAAGTTGTAATAATTTAAATATAATCCGTGTATTTTTAGAATAGACAATGATATAATAAAAACATATGGAAAATATTAATTGTTTATGTTCGACCTCGATTCTCTAAATTTATTGTGATTGGTTTATTTCCCTTTTACTACAACAAAATTAGAGCTTTATGAAAAACACTTCTTTTATATTTTTTTTGTCTTTTAGTATTATGAATAGGTTGTATTTTCTAAGTAGGTATTGTAAATATTTTTAGGGAACACTTTTTCTTTAAAAAGGTAGTTGATCTTTGATTATTAATGTGCTGATGTTTTGATAGCTTATGGCTTTTTCTAGAATAGTTCGATTAGTTTTTAGTTCGTCATAATTTTATCCAATCAACAAGTACATATGTATATACATATATGTAGATCCTCACTAATAGTTAAATACTAAGATGTCGTATATTTCTGTGATGCATTACATGTAAAGTTTTGTATACATATATATAGATGCATTTCATAGAATACTGCTACTGAATAGAGCTGATACTTAGGCGCACATAGGTTAAAATGTACCTATTAAAAATTAAACTTTATTTTACAGTTGAGAAATGGCTTTACTAATAATAGAAACATTTTAATATATGAGAAAATTTCAGGTAAATTGATAACGTTTGAAAATGGAAGGCATGCGCTACTCTACAGAGGGTATACGTATTTCAAGCAAAGTATCGTTCGTAGGGGTACAGCCTCCAGGTGGTCCTGCACGAGGAACAACAAGTGCAACGCATACTTGCACGTCGACGAAGACCTGAACGTACTCCTTGCGTCAGCTAGGGATCATACCCACGAACCTACGAAACTGTATAGATTCCCAAGCGGGAAATACGTTAAAATAAATTAAATATCCTATATGTATGTATTATGCCATTTATGCAGCCATATGGCGGTTGGTACAGGTGTATACAATAGTATCTATTGGATTAGATTTTAGAGAAGAGGTATAATTTTTCGTATCATAAAATGTATCTACTATTAACGGTACTGTTGAATTATGTCTTTATTCCGGATAGCAGTACCTATTATATATTTTTTTCGTTTTTAACTTATGGTTCAATTTAATTTCAATAATGCATTTAGTCTAAAGGGCACAACTATTTGCCTCTGGCTCTTTTGTCAGTCTATCTACATATGTCTATGATAACTCATATAGATTTGATGGGTATATAAAAATAATCGGTAGTTCTGATCTGTGCGTTTTTGACGTTCATTTCATGTATCATATGAGGCATTAACAATACGAAAGTAAATCTTCAACTCTCGCCCATTGTTGTTAT
>DWMF01002099.1:0-10488 GCA_018244815.1 Parelbella polyzona | reverse complement strand
GATCTAACTCTTTCGTATACACCTAAACTAAAGTAGTTCTCATTACCCCGTGGCTCCGATTCCCCCGTGTTCCCCTATCTTAAATAAATAATTGAAATTTTTATCGAGGGACAAGTTGGAGCATCCCATACCCCATCGTGCCCTCCCGCGCACATTACAATACAATAATTTCTCTTTAAAAAAAATCAAAATAGGGAGACAAACATGTACTTAGCTACTGATGTACTCGTTGATAAACAAAAATAAGTGTTAATCCGTTCTGGACAACTAATGTTGAGGCACAAAACAGATTCGATGTACAATACGAAAATCGGACCGAACTTGACAAAAACCGTTTTTTGGGGTCATTGTAAACACGCGTGGAATAGCAAGCCGTTTACAACGCCGACTGATAAACAAGCCAATAACGCGTCGCTATGAGCCAAGTTGACTGTGATTAGTCGTTCGTACGGCCGGTGACACCCCTACCCCCTCTTGTTCGCGACACCGTCTTCCCCCCCCCTGCCCCTAGTCATGAAATTTTCTAACTTAGAATTTCTAATAGTAACTGGGAGTCTGGATCTATGGCAACAGGCTCACCAGCTATTCCATGGGACGTAAACGTAAAGTGAAACGTGGGAGTGTAATACACTCCTCTGCCTACCCCTTCAGGGATTACAAACGTGATATTATATTGAAATGGTTGGAAATGGTTAGTTACCATAGAGAGGTGAGTCCAATTCAAGAAGACACTAGGTATATATATGTATGTATATATCTTGTATATTCAATTATCAACATCACTCATTCAATCGTCATTCAATTACTAATTCATTATCGAAGCTGAAAATAGGAATCAATTAATTATGACTCCAGCTTTTACTTATTTTTTTATTTATAACAAATCCATAAAAAAACGCTAGCTGATAATAATGCTCACTGCAACGTATACTTACTTACTTACACATACAATTCAAATTCGTTCAGTTCGTTACATTTAACGTCGCTTGTTCAGCTCACTGCCGCTGCTTGCTACCGTCTTTAAATGAAATAAAAAGTCTCAAGTGTAGCCAAAAACAAGAGTAAATATTCTAGACCAGCTGCTAACGTTCGAAAGTTGAAGAGACTTTGTGAAGAGATGATATAGATACATTTATTTCAATCTAATTGATGTAAACAACAGTCCAATTTTTGAAGGCCAAAAGGACAGACGGCCCAGCTGATGGTCAGTGGTCCCTGTCGCCTAAAGACATTTTAACGTCAGAGGGGGTTGCCACTGTATTGCCTGCCTTGATGGAACTTTTAAACGCTACGTTTTAAAAAGCTCTATGTGACAGAGCACGTTATACGAGTAGGTAGGTATAGGTACCTATCTATAGTATTTCGTGTCATATCGCTGAATACACTCTTAAACCAGAACCTAACAAAGTATACTGTAAAGTAGTAACCAAAGAACCAATCGTACTTGTACATTGCAATTAAATTACTAAAATTTCTAGTACCTACCATCTATCTATTATAATTTTTATGATTACGTAGTCGCGCCAGGGGATAGTCAGAGTACAAGGAGTGCCAATTGAGAGTACGTAATGAATGCGGAATAAACACTTGTTCCTTTATTAAATTCCCTTCAAACTGTTATTTTATTCCTGGCAGCATACGCGGAAAACCGTCGCATTTGTGATACGTTTAAATAAGTCAAAACTATGTCGATTGCGTCAAAATCTAATTCCCAGCACTAGTCTCTTCCGCTTTTTTGTAAATTCTAATCCAGTCAGCCATATCCGTACGAAATAGTTGTTTATTATAAGTTTTCAAAGCCTTGTTCTATTATTAACACAGCTGATGTAACCTTATTGTTCAACTTCTAAAACTTGTTCGCATATTATCATAATCGCAAAGCGTAACACTAATAA
Organism: Parelbella polyzona; assembly: GCA_018244815.1. Lineage (NCBI taxonomy): Eukaryota > Metazoa > Arthropoda > Insecta > Lepidoptera > Hesperiidae > Parelbella > Parelbella polyzona. Next base: position 8,593 of record DWMF01002099.1, on the reverse strand, counting down.
TGAGAAATATGGACGTTGTACGGCGAAAACGTTCTAATCCACGAACTGAATATTTTTCTTCAAAACTAATTACCTGCTGGTCAAATTTCAAAATATTGAAATTTTTTTATATATCATAGTTTATAATTTTTAAATTATATGCCATATTTTTTAATTTTTAAATTATTCATCTTTAATGAGCTCTTAGTCCTAGTAAGCAGGCGTTTTTACATAAGGTTGTGTAAGTAATGTACACAAGTTATTTGAAGAATATAGATAATTAAGAATTCCTGTTCCTCATGGTCCTGCCTTAAATGGCGGGAGGCAGAGTGGATGGCGCCTAATAATGATAAGAAATCTCGTAATATAATAACCAAACCTTCCTCGGCCTTACTAGTCCTTGTGAAAGGCAAGCAACCCTGCCTCTCAGTTCGTGTCCTATTTTAGATAACAGGTACCTATATCTTAGATATCTGTCATCCGCATTATCTGAAAATTACTTTTAGTATAATTACAATGCTTAATAATTTCGATTGTACTGATAATTATCTCTTGAGAGGGGAAATGAACTCATTATTGTTTAACCATATGAAAGGTACTGCAATGTAAGTACTCGTATATAAGGAGGAAATGTAAACTATCAGCGGCCTTACTGCTTGATAAAAACATCTTCAGACAACCAATAAAATTAAGGATAAGATGGTTCTTTTATTAATAACATCATTGATCAACGTAAATCAGTTATTGATTAATATAATGTTATTTTTTCAATGCGGAGTCGTCTAATTTCTCCTCTATAAATTTTCAAAATCTTTTCTTACTACATTCAGTCGTCTGCCAGTAGGTACCTACCACATTCCCGAACTCAATTGTTCAAACAATACATTTGTACAAGTTTGTAGATAACAATACAGCGTTGTGGAAAATATTGCGAACAATTCAAACAGTGGACTTATTTTAAAATGCAGCTGGATAAATAACATGGTGAATTTGTCAAATTTCGCCTAAACTGACTGCTTACCTTTGTTCAGTGAGTTAAGTTCGGACGTGTAACATGAATGAATAAGTTTAGTATAAGTACTACATACATACGAATAAATATAAATTTTTTAAATGTTCAAACTGTTTTATTCAATAAAAAATCTTACATACAGCTAATGAACGTCAGCGTTTATGAAACTGCCGTTTCGTACCGAAAAATGGAAACATTTTTTTGTACAATAAAAAATATTGATATCAGTGTTTGGGGACATGGACTCCACATATTCTACAACGACATTTTGTGCTGCTTCCCAAGAAAAAAAATATTTACCATCCAAAAAACTGTCCAAATTGCCGAAAAAGTGGTAGTTAATTGACGCAACGTCCGGAGAGTCTATAGGTAGGTACTCTCATCTACAGGCCGAAGGGTGGTTTCTCACTGCAGTACTTGTACTGTTAAAACTGTTTCTCTAGCAGTGCGAGGTGTTGCGTAGTCATAGATCTATTCACGACTCATGGCTATTTTGTTTCGCTATGATTGTTCGAAGTTCTGCAGTTAGGTATTGAATGACTGGATCTAAGGAAGTTGTCATGAATGTCACCATGAAGTGGCCACCGAACGTCACCACACCTTTCTATGGGTAAGTTTCAATTTGGAGTATTGTTTTGGCGTTAAGCCTGGCATCAGTGTTCGCTGCTCACTGGCTATTACGGTAATTGATCCACTTGAGGGCACGTCACGATTCAATCAAACAACCCTTCATTTCGGTGCAGATTTAACAAGTTAAGGCAAGCTTTAGCCCCAGTTGCTCTTCACTTCATCACAATACGCTTTCACAAATTTTAAAAATTTCATTCACGAATGAACTATCCCCTCCCGCTCTAACGACCTTGTTTACATAATCATACGTACTACTTTTTTCAAATTCACCGGCTCAGCCTTTGTAATAGACTTGAGGTAACCTACATCCTCAGAATCGGTTCAGTTTGAATCGATTGTTGAACTGTCCGACAAAATACAACAGCAAATAGAAGACGGTATTATTTCAAATAATTTATTGCTCAATTAACAAATATTATACAAATCATATAGATATATTAGTAAATATACTTTAAGCATTCTAGCAGCAGTGTACATTTTTCACATTACCTCGTGAAAGAAAGATCCAAAGTGATCATTTATACATTATTTTTATTTATATATTGCTTAATGATATGAACAATTACTTGAACTATCTACTTGCAATAGAAGTGAATGTAGACAAAAACTTAATAACATGGTCGGTCGATATTGATAAGGAATTGCGTTGCAGCGGGCGACACAGCGGGAACGGACCGCAACACTGGCAACAACTCCGTAGCATCAAACAAACAGAATAGACCGCAATAATCCATAAAATTACACGTAATTTAAACCGGCAATATACACTATGATCCAGATGAATCAATTTATACCCATATAATAGTCTTATACACGCTGTAAAATAATTATTCAATAAAATCCAAATATTCTCAGCAAAATATAACCTAGGCGATCATTAGAGGGTCTTACAACGATGACTTTTCCTCGCAACATATGATCAAATATGGATAAAAAATAAAAATAAAAAGGTGAATCCTACTCCCTTAATGACAAACGCCGGACTTTTAGATGGTATGTCCTATTGGTAAAAATAAGATTAAAACTATGTCAATTTTCGTACATTGTCGACAATACTATCCACTAAATAAATATACCAAATATGTACCAAATATATACCAAAAATGAATTCAATATGAAACTATATGAAAACAAAAATTTAGTCGACATCATGGTATCCTTTCCAGTAGACGAGCCTCAATAGAAGCCTCTGATATTATAATGTATACAATGTTATAAAAATGTAAAAATCAAACTCAAATCATATAATACTTCTAAGCAATATAAACTCCTATCAACTAGTCGTATTACTTTGAAAACGACATATAAAAAACTCATGCATATTTAGCCAATATCTTACTAAGAATACAGGAAGAACTAACGATCAAGATCACCAATAGTTGCGAGCACAGATCGTGCCCAGCAGTATGTCAAGTACGTGACGTAATTTAGTTTTAAATGTTAACTTTGACCACAATATATGCATAGTAATACGAATAAATTATGAAACACATACTACCCTCACGTTATTGTCTTTACAGATTTGATTAAAGCTTTGGATCAAGTGGTTCACAAAGCAATATAACTACTTTACAACCTGTACACACTTTTGTGAGTTTTAATTGTTAAATGATCGGAAAGCAGCAAGACCATAGTTCGTTTTATCAGTAAAATCATAAATGTTACTCAAATGAAAGATTTGCGACTGATTCAAATTGGTGTTCCTCAGGACTGCATCTTGAGCCAACTAACAATCATTTAATACCTACACATATGAATTACAACAAGCACCACATGCTCTGTCAGTCCTATCATTTAATATTGGTTGAACAACTATAATGTACAAAACATATATAGAAATTAAACTGAAGTAACAATACATTGTACTATAACACTGTGTGCATAACTGTAACATGCAACATAAAGTATATACACTTCTAAATGTATAAACAGTGAACAGAGCTGCTCCTACTTCAACATTTTGCAAATATGGAAGATATGTGACAGTTAGTTAATTAATAAGAGTGGCCATAGACGCAAATTAAATGAGTCTAACCATATTAAATTCTTCTAAGAATAAGTGCAGAAAACACAATACTCTGCTTTTATCTCACACTGAAGTGTACAATTATAAGATCCTGTGATAGATTCCTTGACTTTTTAAACAAACTGACCGTGACTTTTTAATAAATATTATTAACGGTCTTAGCATTTTTTATGTTGAGAGGATGTCTGTATCCGAATGGCACGATATAATGGTTGATAATGGAAGAGATGACGATGACAGGGTCAATGACGATGGCGATGCTGATGATGAAAGGTGACAATCGTTTCAATTTCATAATAATAAATAAACTATAACAATGAAATATAACACTGATAACACATGTGCAAACAATTTGTATAAGGATTTCCGTCAACATGATAACTGCGACTGATGAAACATAATTATATGCAATTGATATAACATTTGTTTTACGTGAATAAACAGCGCGTAGTAATTTTTACACTTGCTTTATAAAATGTATGTACACAATCAATAAAGCTTTAACCGCGTTCTGCGCAATAAAAATATGCTAATGAACAATTGTGTTACAAAATATTATCATCATCAACAAAATATAACAGAATAGCACACTTATATTTTCTCCCATGAGATAGACGGAGGAGTGTAGTACTCTAACTTTTCAGCAGTTCTGATATTAGTTATCACATGCAAAAGGGAATAAGCATATTGTCAATCAGTGCGACCAGCATCTTTTAAACTTAACTTGACGCCAATAATCCCCGAAGGAGTAGGCATATTAATGTAGTATACGCCAACGTTTCACCAGTTACATTTACATCTCACAATGGACTAGATAGTGAGCTTATTGCCAAACACCGAGCACAGATCCAGACACCGAGTCAATACAAAATATTTCTACTAGGACCTCTAGATAGTTACGCTTTGCAAACACTTGAACAACGAGTTAGTCATGGACATCTTGTAATATACAATTGAGTTAAAAGGTGTCCCATAAGTTACACCAACAGATCAAAATATTACTATAAAAGTTAATGTATTTATTGCGCGTACTCATGCAAATAATAATAGTTTTTGTTTCACCGAAATCGGGAGAGGATTTCCCAAGTTACAGCGTTGTAAAGTTTCACCGCCTTTTTAATTTGCGTTCTTTCGCGCCCTACTGCGATGACGTCACGCTGCGAGTGTTATGTCTGATTGCGGGTGATATGGAGTGTTTAAGTGCATAAAAACAAATACTTAGGCTAATTACACAAACATTTGTCCCAAGTGTGAATCAAACGAAAAACTACCAGTTATGCAGTCAGATATACTAACCACTGCATTACAACTTTAATTGAATGGTCATATTAATGGCTTTTCCTTTACTTTCGAATTATAATAAAACTCAGATACTGTGCACAACATTCTGATTGGTCCACCTGGTCCAAAAGATATTTGGTAAAAAGGCACATATTTTAGATCTGAATATTACCTTATATATCTGTATGTATCACCCAATGTTGATAATGTAGCACCCAGGATCCAAGGTAGATATCAGAAGTGTCACTATTCAATATATTTCTGGACAATTTTCATGACTGAAAACCTTTTCTGTTTAGAAATTTATCATCAACTGGCTAAAATACATATGTATAACTATAAATTATATGTTAATTACCATCTTAGGATACCTAAAAACATTAGCAAACACTTATAAATAATAGTAGCAGTGATAGATTGGGGCAATCAGTAACTGCAAGGACCCTGTGATACTATGTGCCACAATAAGGCAAGCGAAGAGTACATAACAATTCATGGTGAGTCCAAGCTGACTCCTAACAAAGAAGGCACCAAAACTAGCTAGACTAACAAAATTCCAACTGATATATCTGCAAAATGAGAACCCACACCCAGTAACAAAGCCTACTCAAGATTCACCTATGGATACATCACTTTTCATTCCATCTCTACAAGTGAGTTTTTATCAAGTGAGTTTTTATCTATCATGAATTAAGCCATCATGTTTGCTCTGACAACACAAACATACTTCAAGCCACTACAAGAACTAGACATACAGACAATGGAAGAATCATGATATAGCCACATCAGGACACTGATTTTGTGTTCTGAACCCACTACAGCTCAGTATCACATATGCAACTCCTTAAATTTGAAGTTATGATGCTTAAGCAACACTTTACTTGTGAACACCATGCCACAGGAACACAGGTATTTGGTTATTGTTTTAACTTCATCCACATGATCCAGCAGGATATGGCGTTTCATACTGTCTTCATCAACACATATCTCTCTACACAGAATACATATATGTATACCGTTCGTGAGCAGCACACCACGCCACCCCATCAGGTTGAGCTTCTTCCATTTGCTCGGATATTCACGTGGCACAAAATACCTTTCCCAATTGTATACATCATTCATAGGTGTGTCAACCTTTTTATGAACACTATTTATATGATAGTTGAATAATTCTAATTTCTTTGTATCATACCCACAGATCTGGCACTTATAATAGTATGGGTGTGTTTTTAAATGCTCCAGTAATCCCAACCTGTCTTGAAACTTTCTGCAGCATATTTTGCAGCATGCGATGCTCTGAAGCTTATGCCCCCGGAAATGGTACCAGGATGTGGCGTGACGAACGTTCTTCAAGCAGGTCGGACATTTGTATGTACTGCTTTGACTCTTTGGCATGTGCGAGTGATGTATATGATGTGCGAGCATCATTTTATTGAAGAATATTTCACTGCACACATCACATATGAATATTTCTCGTTCCACACGGATTGCTGTCGGTGAACTCAGCAGATGTTCTGTTTTAATATGCTCAATCATGGCATCTTCATCTTTACGTCTTGATGCACATATCTGAAATTAATTAAATATGTATTAAATAGGGGTACCATATACTAAATCTAAATGTGGAATTTATAGTTGAATTATTAAACTCTAATTGCACTAAATTCTTAGGTATAAAACTTGGTAATTAATGTGATTGGTAGACCGACAGACTAAATTAGTTCGAGAATCAAATTTGGTTGACGTGTAACATTAGACTTTCTGTGTAACGTAGCATCAGCGTCGAATCGACATCTACTTCTACCATGCTTGCCTGGTTACAGTTCGAATCTAAAGAGTATGATATACAAACACACTAAGTACCGAATCACTTTAACATTATCCTAATAAATAACCACAATAAGAAGATTAATGTGGAGCATAACATCATTCGTTCGAGATACGCTGAAGCTTTAATAGGTATGTAATATCAGAGTCACATATTAAGAGGGTCGTATAACATGAAAGCTAACGCACTTTACAAACATTGTTCCCTTCTTCTCGATACATGTCTGCGATGAATTTTTTATGATAGTTCGCGCGATGTATTTCGACTTCCGTTTCGCTGGCCCATCCAGCAGAACACAAATCGCAGATATAAAATCTTGTAACTTTCGTCTCTTCAGCACATTTTATAGCTGGTCGCGTGACATCTGTGTACGTGCGAAACATTATACTATAATGTACAGCCAATTTACTATAAAAATGATTCAAAAAATTGCACTAATGCAGCCAAACAAGTAGATTTATTCTTGATACATTCATTTCCCTCATAATTGACTTTGAAATGTACATGTCAAACAATTGCCGCCATTTTGAAATCTTCATGGGTTTTCTTGACATTTGATAAAATAAAAGCGAAACATATTTCATTAAACGGTTAACATTAATTATTCAACCTGCTTTTAAAATAATAAATTTAGAAATGGACTTTTTTCTGAGTTTTAAAATTTAAATCACATGCACACATCGTAACAAAAAACTAACTTAGGCACCATCATCATCATCATCATAATTATCAGCCTACTCTCATTCACAGTGAAACAAATTTTTGTAAGACTCAATTCTCACTACACCAAAGTTAAAGCAATGCGTCACTTCCACTTTAATAATTAATCTATTGAGTTCTATCTCCAGTAAGTAATGTACAAATTTGTATACAAAAAAAATATTATTTTTATTGGTTGCTTGTTATTAATAAAACCACTTATTGTGTACTTTCCATTTCGTGAAATTTATATTGTCTCTGTGTCTTTATAGTACACCATAAAGATAGACTTTTTGGTTCGCAGGAATAAATAGCTATATTGTATTGTAGCGATGTCACGAATATATAAATATTTTTTATATAAATATATTTTACCAACACGTTTATATAAATATATTTTACCAACAAAACATTTCAATTAATAAATAAATATATTTTACCAACAAAACATTGAAATAATAATACTTACAGTTTAACAGTGGTAAGTTGAGAAGAATAAAAAACGTCTATATTTCAACAGATATGCAGTTTCAAGGGATTTCGCTTCTGTTCATAAATTATACCTAGTCTCTATATGCTTTTAAAACTGCGGTTAAAAAAACATTCTCTGGATAGTACAGCAGTTAATTTATCCACTCCCCATAATTCCAACAAGTATTTTGCTAACTTACAATCATCTATTAGTTGTAATTTTAATTGTAGTACACCCCTACCCCTACTAATACTATAAATTTACATTCTCTTCTACCTGAAGGTTGCCTGGAAGAGATCGCTCTGTTAGCGATAAGGCCGCTTTTTGTATACCTAGCATTAAGCAATTTTTATGTTTATACATGTTATTTTACACTGGTGTACAAATAAAGAGTACCTATAAATAATAATCCGTTTCTGCGAAATAGCCCCTCTGAGCTAAGCGGTGACCTACTGAGCGGTGGCAGGCGAATCTTTGCGAATTTTATTAATTTGGATATTGTTGTAAGTTTACTGACCACCACTTATAAGGATCTGCTGTCCCCTCTAGATGAACAGGCCATCATTAAATCAGTCAGTTTTATTTGTAATAATTCTTTTCTTTTGTACAACTCGATATTTTACAATTTTTTTGCGGCGACTTCCCCAGAATTATCATGCATTTCAA
>DWMF01002098.1:0-10489 GCA_018244815.1 Parelbella polyzona | reverse complement strand
CAATTTTAGAACATTTAACATCTATTTCATTAAATCAACTTAAAAAACTCATTATTTCACCTATATTTGTTGCGGGGCGGTAGTGAAAATGAAAATTAAGTTTTCGATACTGAGAGTTTGATGTAACACTATGGATAGCGTATAATCTATATTATTTGAATGCAAATTTCAGTCATTCGATCTCTTAATTCGTGTTATGAGATTTCGAATGGATTTCGTAATTTTTTTTATTCATAAAATTTATTTCTACTGCCGCAAAATATATGTAATTGAGATTGTAATTTGTATAACCTATTTGCCCCTGTGTACAAAACTTCATTTTGATTCTTTTGTTTCAGGTTTAAGTTCTTATACCGATTAAGTGTTTTGAAATCGTGTATTGGTCCCTGACATAGTGTTCCATTAAGTTTTTCATCCAAAAAAGCAATACTGACATGTTTGTGAAATACGAGTTTCGTGATAATATCGTATTACAGCGAGAGTAAACATAATTTAATGTAAATAAAACAAGATGGAGGAATCTGAAGATAATATAAGTATAGAAGACATAAAAGATATAGATAGCCCGTCTATCAGAATCAAATCGAAGAAAAGATCTATGGTGGAACGGGAACTTGAAACAAATTTGACAGAGAGGATCACTTCTCCAATAACTAATGCTGACAGTACTAGCACTAGTAGGTATGGTCGAGCTCGTCGTTTAAAAACTGAATCAGAGCAGACTGATACACCAAAAGTTTTGAAACCTCTGAAATCACCTCAGAGTGAAAAATCCCTAATCAAATCACCAGTTTACAAAATGCATGCTTCCAACTCTCTATTAAACATGGAATCGCCAATTAATGCAACAATGCAATGCAGTCTTGATCATCAAATTGAAAATATTTACAATGAAAACATCTCTCTTAGTCGATTTGGTGAAGATAATAAAAATATATCCCCAGGAAAACAGTCACCAAAGGTCTATGTCAGGAAAGACCTGATACAAAGCAAAGAGAAGGATGAAATAGTGACATTGATAAAACATATGTGTTCTCCGGCAAAAAATACCAAAAACACAAATACTCATCTGAGCAATGTTTTAGAAAGGTCCTCGGATCGTTTTGGCTTCAATAACAAACAGAACAGTATGGACAATTTATCTGTTGTTAAGACTTTAGATTTTGATGGGAATAAAAAAAATAAAAGAGAAACTAAACCTGGAATGTCAAAGAGTGATCTCTTTGAGTTGGAAGCAAAATGTGAGTACCAGGTTGGTGATTTGGCCTGGGCCAAAATGGGAACTTATCCATACTGGCCATGTATAGTGACAAGAGATCCATATAGTGGAATGTTCGTCAAAAAGAAATGTAAGTTATTTTACAGAATATTAATAAAAAATAGATGTAATTTTAGTTCACATATGTTTATCATGGAATGAATGTGTACTGGTTGTTAGTAAATATTTGGAAAAACATTGTTTGCTAATACAAATTATATTTCTTGTTAGCAATCGTTGAAATAATTAATCAATTTATGGAATGGAATGAAAGGGAATTATATCATCAAAGTTATTGACATGATACCCATTGTTATGTTTCATTAACGACTTTGTTTCTGGAGAGTTCTAATATTCATAATGTTTGTCATCCTAAATAATTCTGCTATTAAGTATGTATTTTATTTCCACTTTGAAACACTTGTACTGTTAGTGATATTGAAGTTTATTTATTTATGACAGCAGTAGCTGATCTCTCATTGGAAATAATAATAATTTGTTTATGTGTAGCAAAGCCACATATATCATAGTATTCTTGTGAGTACAATACTTATAATGATGAAATAATATATACAAACACATACAGGAACATTCTTGTATTTTTAGCTCATATCTCTGTTATTGAATATGCAATTATTACATAAAACAACATATATGATATGGTGTATAACACAGTTCATCTTAAATTTTATCAGTGTTGTACATTAGTTATCAGTGTCAATGTTTAGTTTACAATTAAAATGAATATGATAATCTTATATTTTTCCACTATACTATTATCAAAATAAATTCAATTATTTATTTCTTATAATTACATGTTATATAATGTTTTTTGGTATATAAGCACCATTTAAATATTCAATGTATTTTATTATTCTCTTTAAATATATGTTTCTTTTTAATTTAAGCATTTGTGATTTGTTTTAGATATGTTATTATTATGATACAGTCAAACTGTATTTTTAATTTTTTATATTGTTCTATTATTTTCTTTACGAATGAAGATGTCTGGCATGACGTTGTCGCCTGTAATAATGCTGACACTTACCATGTAATGTTTTTTATTGTCTATTCGATGTAAAATGCTGCAATGTACAGAATGTTGGAGACCTAAATGAATAAATAAATAAATGTAGAATATATGCTATTTATAAATAATGGGTTATTGGATAATATTGAAATACATTTAATATGTATCATTTTGATAAATTTGTTTCTTCCATAATTAACATTGGACTCTATACATGTAAATGAGCCATACAGGCAATTCTGTAGTAATAAAGTGATAATGAAGTGTAAGTATGTAAAAATGTAAGTATGTACAAGCAATTCTGTAGTAATGAAGTGATAATGAAGTATAAGTATGTAAAAATATAAATGAGATGTTCGTAAAAACCAATTCTAATAAAATAGTCACTATGTCACTAACACTATAACAGTAAATTTAAATGAATAAATTAATTAAATTTAAAGTTATTGATTGGCCCATTAGTCCAACAGCTAGTGACCTTGACTGCTGAGCTGGACTTTGTGAGTTTGATTCCCATCCAGGAAACAATTATGTTATGATCAAATTTGTTCTGTTAGTGTAATATTATATATATAAGTATATTCATGTACATGTATATAACTTATCAGCTGTGTGATTGCTGTACAGGCTGTGCTTATATTAAGATCACATATGAAAGTTTTCCAAAACATAATTAATATTATTATTGTTAAATCCCTTCTAAATATTATGGAAAATAATTTATTATTTATTGCTTATTGTTAATGACTACTGCTAGTAACATCTCATTTCATGGTATCTGAATTTCAAGAAATTTTCTCAGTATTTTTGCACCACAGTCTATATTATGCAGACTTTGTTGAATATCTTTCGAGTGCATAATAAGTATAAGTGTTAGTTTTAATAAGTGTATACAAATGCAACATTAAATTTGTTTCAGTATTTGGCCGTGTACATCGAGATGTCATTCATGTTACCTTTTTCGGTGATAATGGACGCAGAAGCTGGATTGTGGACAACATGCTAAGGAAGTTTCTTGGTCAACTTGAGTTTGAAGCCAGTCGCGAGAAATTCACTCCAGATGTATGTATTCAAATCTTTTTTTTAGATAATAATGCTTCATAAACGTAAAAGACAAAGTTTATCTACATGAAATCCTTAAAGCAACAAATGTATTGATTTTGATAAGAGTTTGATAAATATACTAAAATGTGCGTTATAAAATAGTATCTAATTTAATTAAATTTATGGTTCACAATTTTGGTCATAGAGGCTTCCACATAAAAGGTAGATATATGCTGTCGCCGACTTTTATTTAGGACTCTTCAAGACAAACAATCCTATGTGTCTATGTGTAACTCCAATGGTTTAGGCAGCGTACGCCAAGGTAACTCTAAGAAGTCAGATTTTTTTCCAACTTAAATTACATAAAATCATTACAAATTGTAGCCAATATTTTATTCTGATGCATAACCTATATTACTGTAAAGATTCATCTAAATCCGTCCAGTACTTTTTCGTGAAAGAGTAACAATCATAGTCACAAACTTTCGCATTTATAATATTATATTAGGATATGATATGTTAAATATGCGAACACTGTCTAATGAGTGTTAAATTTTTTTTAAAGTTTACAGAGCTTTACTGCTGGATAAATAAATAGGTAAATAACAAATAGTGGGCTTCCAGTACAGATGGTGAATTTCTGTTTTGTGTCTCCAATGATGCTCTGTTTGAGAAAGGAATACGGTCATGATGTTATGTGATCTCTCAATTCCAATATTTTAATTTTTTTTGACAAGCCAAAAGTGCATTGCAAAGACAAATATATTTATGTGCACAAATTTGAGCATATAAGATTTTACCGAAACAATGATTATAATCCAGATTCTATTTTACTATTTAATGTTCTAGCTGCAACAATTTTTTTATAGACTAATTGCCCAGGCATGACAGTGGGAGCTGGAAATTACTTATCACATATATAAGCATGTACATATGTACATATATAGGACTGTATACAATGATAGTTTTACTAATGAATTGTATTGGTGCACATAGTAGAGTTGTAAATGATGTATGTATGTATATAGTGTTTTATTAAAATATAATTAGGACATTATTTCCCACTTATTCAAACACACACACATGATCAGATTTTTTTAAATCAGTTAAAAATACTACATACCATATCTTTATAATAACATTTGTATGTGTTTAACATTGATTGAGTGTACACCATATTAAACTATTCCTATACATACAGACTATGATAGCTTTGATCACAATTATTTTAAATTTTATTGCAGGCTAAGAGAAGAGATCCAAGATGTGCAGCATATTTTGTTTCTGAGAGAAAACTACCCCAGTGGACAGTTTCTGTAGAAGAAGCTGAAACATTGCTAAAGGAACCTAAAAGATTAAGAATTGACTTATTGAATGATATGCTTAATAAAGCCCGCAGTGTAAAAACAACTCCAAGAGGGAGAAAGGTAACAAGAACAGATAGTGATGTATCACTAAGTGAAAGTTTATATGATACTTTGTTTTCTGAAGATGATTCCAAAGTTAATGAGTCTGAGCGGTCTAAAAGCAAAACAAGGAACAAATCGTTAGACGTATCCGAAGTAGTTACCGCATGTCTTGATAACATGGCTGCCAAAACGGGGATAACAAAAATTCAAAAACAGTCCCACATGGACAGGTGGTTACAAAAGGCTAAATCGAAAACACCCGAGAAATCTCAGTTCAAATCTCAAACATCAAATCAGTGTTTTCAGGACAGGAAAAAAAGTAAAAGAATAAAGAAAGAACCTGGTTCAAAATCATTTCGTTTGGCGACATCTGATAATGAATCTCTAAGTGAAGTTGAGTGTAAGTTACAATCACGTCAAAATGAACATGATTTTAGTAGTCGCTATGAAAAAGCAAAAAGTTTACCGGGTGGTGATGTTGGTATTATTACAAAGGTCGAAAATCTTAGTGGTAACAATGTTTTAAATAATAAACAAAACGAAGTAGTCGTCCTAAGTGATGAATGTGTAGTAGGTGAGGAGACTGTTGTAGAGTCAGGTGATGTTTTTAATGAGTCAAATGTTATGAACCATGTTGAACTGAATGACACAAAAGCAAGTTCAGAAGATGCGCTTAATAACACAACATTAAGTTCTACAATCAGTTTATCGAAAAGTATACAAAATAAAAGGAAAAAAAAGTCGACAAAAGAAATACCAAATAGCTCGATCAGTGACGGTGAATATGATATACAAGAAAATTCAAAACATAAGGAAGTTGTTGAAAATGAAGAGTCAGGTGATATGGAGTGGTCACCCGATGATGTAACGAATGAAGACGATCAAGCAAAACAAGACGTAAATATTGCAAAAAAAATTCTAAGTGATAAATTAGTTGGTAATATTATTGACTTTAATAAAACTGATTCCACAATTGAAATGAGTGACATGTCTACTGATGAACATTTTGCTTTGAATGATGATTCTGATTTAAAAATTTCAGAAACCAGCGGACATCTAAACGGAACCAAAATAATTGATGATATTAATAAAGTATATAACGCACAATCTAAAAGTACAATGTTTAACAAGAAAATTTACGGAAATTCAAGAGTTTTAGAAGATTATAGTAGCACGGATAGCTCTCAATATAATGTTACCGAAAATAATGTACATAATAATCGAATTTCATATAATATTAATAATCAATTAGTTGCCGCTGTAAATAATATAAGCTCGGATTTATTCCATGGAAATAATACTCAAACAGAAAGCTTGAAACAAAATGAATATTTATCATCAAAAAAATATAAAAATAAAAACATTTCACGAGTTGTAAATGGTTACTCGCATATTAGAGATGATTTATTAGAATCTGATTCAACAATACGAAATAGTGATTCATATTTATCGGCAGATGACGAAAGAAGTTCTAATTCGACACCAACTGACATACATAAGTTTGAGGTCTATTCTACTATTGATAAGCGTAAAAAGAAACTTCTACAAAAAGTTCATAAACATCTCGCATTCCGCGATTCTCAAAATGTGCACAGAAGTATTGATAAAAAATACGTTTCGCCAAGAAATGTAGATAAAATTCGTGTTTACGATTCTTTTAACGAGAGAGATATATTACAAGAAGAAATGTCACTTGATGATAGTAGTCAGCCAACGACTGAGGAAACAGACCGACGTTCGATAGATTCAAATTATACCTGCGAGACAGATAATAAAAGTATGTATAGTGACGAACAGACCGAAACAATGGAAAGTACAGCAACGATGGACGTTGATGAATCTACTATTGATTCTCTCACACAAAATGGTTACCATGAAACCAGTCCTAAGGAGTTTAAAAATGAACCAATTGACACCAATAAATCTTTTTTACATGCAATTATTGGACAGGTCGCACAGGGTAATAGTGATGAATTAAGATTAATACCAAATGAATTGGAAATCAATATTAAAGATGATGAGACTAAAAATACACAAAATGCTGTAGAAAAAATCAAGGACGAACATGTTAATTACATAACATCTGTTGTTTCTACAGACAGCGACGCGTCGTCTACTTTTGATTCTCTTACACAAAATGGCAATACAAAACCCATTAATAACCACCGTGACTATGAGTCTGGCGATAACCATAAAGCAACTGTACATATGGACTATAGAAAGGAAAAAGCGATGATGAAAGGTGATGAATTACGATTAACCCCAAAGGGTTTGGAAATTATAAAGGAAAATGAAGTTCCACTTGAAGTAAACATTATTCCAGACCAAGTCATAATTAAAGAAGAACTTGTTGCAGACACAGCATCCATGATATCTACTGACAGTGAGGTATCACTGAGTAAACGTAGAATGCGGTGGAAGGTTGATAAGGAAGGCCCCGTTGAGAAAAAACCAGCTTTAGCCAAGGCTTTGGAAGATTCAGAGTTTCTTAAATATTTAGAGCTTAAACAAGACTCAATATATGACGAACATCCGGAATTAAGTCAAGATGAAATTACTACATATTTGTACAACACTTGGTTGTATGAAGAAAGCTTAAAAACAGACATGAAAAAAACTGACGATATAGAATCTGCAACCATGGTGAAAGGGTTGCAATCAGAGGCTGTAGTACAAACTAAGAAAGTAAGAAAGCGGGTAAAGACTGAGAAGGAGAAAGATTTTGAACCACTTAAGGAAGAGGAGGTAATTCCAAAACAAAAACCGAAAAGAAGGACTGTAAGACCATCCTATAATGAAGAATATTCTGACGTAGAATCGGATCTTGAAGTGTACAAAATATTCAAACCCAAAATAAAAGAATTAAAAGTCATGGTGTCACTAACCGATATTAGTGCAGTTAATGGCGTAGAAACATCAGAGGCACTTGAAATAGTTGACGATGAGGAAGAAGAGATAGACGAAGTTGAAGAATATTTCGCAATGCTAACAGAACCAAAACCTAACGTATTTAAGGGGCTGTTAAGAGAAAGGGTTTGTGAAATATGCGAGAAAACAAGCAATTTAGTGAAATGTAAAGGTTGTAGTTGCATGTTCCATGTAGATTGTGTTAAGAAAGAGAGTGTAGTAGTAGAAGTGCAAGTACCAATGAAGGGTAGAAAGAAAAAGAAAAAGTACAAGAATCGGAAATCGAAGTCCGATGAAAACGGCCTAGATGGAAGTCACAGTGATGAAAAGGATGCCAACGTGTCAGAGGAAATTACAAATACCTCGATGGAAAATGTGGAACCTGAACCTTACATAGTTGCTAATGCTGAAGATTTTGAAGCTCAGCTTGAGAATAGAATGAGAGAGTTGCTAGACGCTGAAAACGCTAATTATAATTCATGTTCGAGTGAGGACGAGCTCGATTGGAGTGATACAGAAGTGGGTAAATGTAAAGTCGTTGATATAAATCTGCGAAAGAGGAGCGAGCACGATTTAATGGACTATTCGGAATTCAAATGTAGCAACTGTCTAAAATATGACGTACCTGTTTGCTTTGTATGCAGGAGTGCGGCATCGCCCAAAACTAATGCCTTGCATAGACAACGGTGTCAAGTAGCACATTGCAATAAATATTATCATTTAGAGTGTTTGGAACACTGGCCCCAAACACAGTTTAACTCTGGTGAATGTGTTCGTTATAATAAAAAGATCAATGAGTATTTCGAAGCTCTTTCGTGTCCGAGACACGTTTGTCATACATGCGTTTCCGATGACCCCAGAGGGTGTAAGACGAGGTTCAGTGGAGATAAATTGGCCAGGTGTGTCCGATGTCCAGCCACGTATCACTCGTTCACCAAATGTTTACCGGCTGGTTCGCAGATTTTGACCGGCTCTCAAATTATATGTCCGCGACATTACGAACATAGGTAAGTCAATATATTATATTTTTGTTATTCTAAGTAAAACGTAAGGCAACTATTATCGGAAATCAATTATCAGTGGGATTATCTTGACACGATAAGCCGTGATCTGTGCTCATTGGTCTAAAACCATCCCGCAACATGGAAATTACGAGTACTTTTCCTTTATATAGTAGGTTACTCGGAGCTCTCCCTCCAGTTTTGACACCCGCCCTATTCTAGTTTAGGAATCGACCAGAGCGGATGAATAAAAATGAATTACTTATATTCAGTCTACGTGTGTACACATGATTAAAACTATCTGAATCTGAATGGCTCTTGCCACTTTAATATTTACATTAAAGGGGGAAAAAACCTCGGTTATAACGGTTTTATTAACTTTCAAAACATTTTTTCTGTTAACATTTTAACCAAAAATTCAAAGCTACTTAAATACATTAAATATGTAAAAAATATCCGGTGTAAGTTTCTTTATGTTACAACAATATAAATATTACCATCCAAATACATTAAAACAATGCGTGAATATTTCTCAAAGCAAAATTTGAAAGCATGTTTATCAATTTTTTTGCAGACCGGGCAAAGTCCCTTGTCACGTGAACACGGGCTGGTGCTTTATATGCGCGCTGGGAGGAACTCTCATCTGCTGTGAATACTGTCCCACTTCGTTTCACGCCGAATGCCTTAATATTAAGCCGCCGGAAGGTATGACCAATTCATTATCAACCCTATTATAGTTCTTACATAAGCCCCTGTCAGTGTGAGAAGGGTTTATTATGCTAGTCAAGTGTGGGTTGAGTGCATACATATGTACATACTCGTAGCATATGTAGCCTTAGAGAACTTTATTACTGTCACTAAAAAAAATATTTTGCACTATATTGTTTTCAACATACAAAAACGTGAGACCTTCCAATTCTGGTCTTGTAGGTGCCGAGTGTCCGTATCACTGTGTTGTATCTGAATTGGAGATTTCATATAGATTTGAAATTTAAATTTATTATTCGACTTCCGTTTTTTCTACCATTACCGCCGACTGCTGCTTTTGGTTAAATGTACACTGCTTTTCAATAGTGTATATTAAGAGGCTAATAAAAAATTATCTTACATTACTCTCTACGGTTCGACTATCAATCTTCTCCCGATCAAAACCGTACACCTGCAACACATAACAAATACCTATATTTCAACCACTACTTATGAAAGTAAAATGCCATAAAAACATTAGGTCACTACTAAATTTAACATTTGTCTTGCAGGTAGTTACATGTGCGAGGATTGTGAGACGGGAAGATTGCCGTTGTACGGTGAAATGGTTTGGGTGAAACTTGGACATTACAGGTACTAATTCCACTTGCCTTACCAATTCCACTTACCTAATATAGCGTACGTTCGGTGTGTACTACTTCACGAAATATCTACAAATTAGTATTTCCGAATATGAGTAATCATAATATCGCTCATTTGCGACTAGAGTGTAGTATGTCATAAACACTATCAGAAAACAGTTCAGAAAGATTACAATCATAATTAAGTATTGTACATCTTAATAGTAAACTATTGTAGACCACGTTAAATTCTACTACATGTGTACCTGATTAATACAAAGTGGTTTATTCTTGAAAGCATTGATGACGAACCTCTAGGTGGTGGCCCGGCATAATACTGCACCCGTGCGAGATACCCGAGAATATTCTGGCTGTGAAACATTCGCCGGGCGAGTTCGTGGTGCGATTTTTCGGACAATATGACCATTACTGGGTAAACAGAGGACGAGTGTTTCCGTTCCAGGAAGGTGAGCTTTGATATTTTTAACGAATTTTCGTTTTATTTTTAAATA
>DWMF01002097.1:0-10490 GCA_018244815.1 Parelbella polyzona | reverse complement strand
GGACCCATCCGGCCGTGAATGTTAAGCGCGCGAGCTAAAATTGTTACCTTAAATTCGTTTATGCTTCCCATTCGGGCCGCGTGGTAACGAACGTTACAATTGGTCCCATGGCGATCCAAGTTTCACGTTAGCCGGGCTCGCTTCTACGGGGGAATTAGGCCAAGTGTGCCGTATGATAATTTGAAGATTTTCTGCATAATATTACGCTGGAATTGTCAAAGTTTAGCAATGAATTTTACCGCCGACATCGTACTGTTATGTTTTCATCTAAAATTGTTTAGAACTTATGATGAATATGAGTACACTGAATATCATGAGGGTCAAAATGTTCCGTCATATTCTTAATCAGCCTGGTAATATGTATATGACCGAAACTCTCTCCAATCCGAAATGAAACCTGTATTTAACATTGGAACCGTACTTGTGCGGATTGATGAATAAATATGTCAAGGAAATAATAAATATTTAGTTTCAACTCAAATACAAGGAACCATAAAGAATTTCTAATTTCATATCCGCGCGCTGTTTACAAGCACTCGTTACGTAAATTGTATTTGTTTTATACCATTTCGTAGACCCTTTCCTCGGAGGTTGGCCGCTCGCAGTCAATTTACCTTTACCCGACCGAGTAATTGTACAATTTTTAAACAGATTAAATAAAATGTTCTATTTACAAGCGAGAGGTTCTGTTATAAATACGAGTACGTTTCTTTTATTACATGATCACATTATTTATATACATAACGTTATGTAGACAGGTTTAAAATATATTATGCTGGTATTTTATCCTTCACTTAATTGCAGCTTTAAGGAATATAAGTAAATGATCGAAACTTACACTAACTACACTCAATGATATAATAAGCAGAATTTTTAAAATTACTGCTTATAATGATTCAAATACTCAATTATAATAATACTATATTTGAAGTATAAACCTTCAAGTTTAATTACTAGAGGGAAATTGAACGCGATGAAATCCAAGACAGTAAATATCGCTAATAAGACGTTAAATGAACTGACAGGACGGTGGTGTGACGCTTTTGTCTAACTTTTTGCAACTCCGGCACTCACCCGAAACTCGAGAGCGACTATTAAACTTTACGAGGCGTCGCGCCGCTAAACTTTTTAATAAATTCATCCATCCAAATCCAACGACATTACGTACAGGCTTCAAACGACAAAGGAGACGCCATTTGAAAGCCATTCCTTCATCTATCAGAGTGACACGCAATCAAACAATACAATAAAACTTCTCTACCGAAAAATACTTCAAAATAATTCCCCATTTAAATTCAGGAGGGAGGCTGTGTTGCGCCGTTTGCCAACAAAGGCTTTCCTTCGGAGGTAATAACCACTAGGTGCTCATGGGATATTGTATGTTTCAAAAAAGCTTGGAATAACAGAACGTTACAGTTAAATGCATCGGGGGTGCTTTAGAAGTAGTGTTGCCGGAAGAGTGCGCTTTCGAATTGTTCCTAAAAGCACTAGGTGTGCTTTTTTAAATTACCTTCTATAGTGCACCACTGTGTACCTTAGCGTCATATCTAACACAAGTCTTATCTTTGTTGCGTTTCTACAGTCTGAAACATTTTGACCTTCAGTTACTTCGCGATGATGAAACGAGCGCTACGTATTCTGGAACTTACTCGCTATCAAACCTGTTTCCTATTCTGGGGAGCGCTTAGAGTTTACATAATTTTATTAAGTTCCGCTTTACTGCAAATATTTTGAATTGGAAAATATTGAAGCTTAAAATGATTTAAAAAATATATTAAGATTGTTAAAAGTGTACGATTTATCTGTATAAGCAGTCTTTTAGTTGTTAAACAAAACAAATACGTATAGAATGGATAGGATGTTACTTGAAAAATAATTTCCAAGATTATTTGTAAAATATCCTGAATTCAATACAAGGTCACATTCAGTTTCTATATTATTAGTTGTAAAATCTATCATAACATTGCCATTCCTATTGTATTTTGACAAATATGATGCCAAATATTATACTTAATATAATACAATTAATACATATTATGTCAAATATCGTCTTGCCCCTTTTTATACGATTTTTAAACAACAATAACTAATATCAAGCCTCCGGTGTCGTTGGTAGGAATATTTTATTACATAGAAATTATAACACGTAGTTGAAAATCAATACTGTACCCACTAATAGATTTGCGGGTCCTAAAATAATGTCGGAGACGCAGATGTGGGTCGTTATACTTTGGAAGTCGTAAAGGATATTGAAGTCATCATTGCCGTCATTACGCTGATCACCTCAGCTTCGTTCCTCTTGGCACCTTCTATACGATGTCATTTCAAGTGTAAACATACGGAGCACGTGCTTATATGTACAGTTATATATGTTAAATCTTTTAAATTGTGTAATTATTGAAATAATTTTCCACTAGTTTACGTACATGTTATAGATTATTATGTAGGCTCATTAAATGATTCAGTCACATGTTTTGCCTACGTAGGTACATAACAATAAATATACGTAACATAAATTATAAATAATATAGCCAGGCAACTTGTTCATTAAAACCCTTAAAGTTCATAGAGTCCTCTTAAAGCCCCCTCAAGGCGAAATGTATTCTATTTATAGCGTAAAGGTTCTCTTCCCGTAATACTGTTAATAAGTCGTATCGAGTTTATTACATAATTAATTAACTTGTAATAAATTAGTTATTAAAATATTCTCTAGGGTACGAGAAGTCTTCCAGCCTGCACTTGGCCAGCGTGGCAGACTATGGCCTTAACTGTTACATTCTTTAAAGAAACCCGTGTTCATTAGTGCAACGACAAAAGTTACGAACAAAAACTTACTTAATTAGAAAATTAACTACACTTTACTAAAAGACAGAATGACATGAATCATATAACATGTATTAGAGCAAAATTCTAGTCATGTGTAGACAATGACAAATAAAAGAGAGAACTGAAGAGAATAGCGGAAACTAAATAGACATGGTTAAGTAGAACAGCTCTCCAGTGATTCATATCCAGAGATTCGGCATACTCGAGCGATGTTAGCGATAATCGTCGACGTATGCAGATTACTACAATTGTTCTCGTCGTCGTACGCGTAAGCTGCGGATGTAAGGTATTAACTGAGTGTGGAGGTATGGGGAGCCAGTGGCGAAACCCCCGTTATTTGTGACTAGGGATTTCATGTTAAACAGCTATGTTTACGGTTTTGATTAAGACAATCATCATATTTTATATTAAATCCCGCTATTTAACTTATATATTATGATATGTCGTTTGAGTTATGTAGAGTTTTTATTTCAGGTTTTAATATTACTTATGAAATAACATAGCATCGCGCTTGTAAATTTTCAAAGAAGTTTCCAGATTAGTGATAAGATGTCGAATGTTAATAAAAAGGTAGATTCGATTCCGTACAGTATACAAAATTACATTTTCCAGTATTCAGGTGGCTATATATAAAAAATGTTTATCTTCCAAAACATTGTCGTAAAGTCTGTAAGATTCGCCAGTGGAAGTAGTCAGAGTTATCTCGATTTTCGTGGATATTCGGTTCGGTAAATGCATTTTTGTTTGCTTTCAATTTATATGCATTACGTGAAGCCTGAAATTTATTCCTGCTTCCGGAGTTATAGGGGAAATTTAAATATACTTACCACATTACCTACGTGCCTTTTAAAAATTATGTACCAACATTATATGACGTCATATTATTAATGTTAGACGTAGTTTCGCTGTTACTTGAAAAGATACAATATTTTTTATAACCTATACATACGTTTTTCTTTAAATATGCTTTTTTCATCTATATTACTCTACTGTGTATTGGCTGTAATATGAACTCTGTTTAAAACAAGACTAGACTTCACTAAGAATGATTTACAATAGCACTTTAGCTGTCAATAAAATCAGGAACATTGCTCCCAGTGTTTACTTAAACGAAAGTAGATTTGTTCAATTAAAATCTATTCTACAGACATACATACATATTGTATAATATTTCCAAATATACCTTCTGCCGCAAGTAGCAGTAACGTGAACGACAATCTTTTTGCTAAAGTTCAGTTGTTCTACAGGTTATTTGAATGTATAATAGGTTGAAAAATATAACAATAAAAATTAAAAAAAAAAAATCAAGTTATATGAATATTTCTTTATAATATTCAGCACTTAAAACAATATAAGTTGATTTTTTCAATGTCAATTTATTTTTCCACAATAAAGCTTCAGTGCTTTCCAGTCAAAACATTATGTAGCCTCTTGGGACTCAGTTGAAATTAGACGAAGCTCGGTAAGACTCCACAGAAATAGAATAATAAAGCCGATTACCGATCGGAGTCATCGATTCACGGTCGTCTCCAAGGTGATCGGAGAGCCTCTTCGTTTGATACATCATTATTATTATTACAAAGGTTGCTGTCTTGTTTGTACTGAAAAGGATTATTGCTCTCTTCGTATTTATCATTTACTCGATCAAAAGAGAGCAAATTATTTTAATATACATGCATACTGTGTGATCTCAAATTTTCGTCTTTGATTTATAAGCTGAAGGTATGAGAGGTATTAGGTATGGTTTCGGAACCTATCCAAACCTATCAAACCTATTAACCTATAGGCAGGTACCATACTATACTACTATTGTATCCCTACTTGTATCTCTAGTATCCCCATATACTACTTGTATCCCTAGTATCCCCATATACTACTTGTATCCCTTAGCATAAGGTGTTACAAAATGAATAAATAAATAAATAAATATACAGTACTAATATTTTTCTCTATTGTCTTAGAATCAAATACAAACGTACCGAGATAATGCTAATCGATATGTAGTTTTATGCACATGAATTCTTATCGGAATGATATTAATTACAAAGATACCTTTGGCATATTGGGTGTCTAATATTCTACTAGCCTTAGTATTAGGCAGAAGTATGTCAATACGTATTGTTAAAAGATTGTCTAAACTATTAACTGCAACAATACAAGTCTTTAGCTGGCTTTAACTTAAGGTGTATAAGTTATAAGAACACAGACATAATTTGTGGATGTAATTGCAGAAAAAAATGTTCCATGAACACCAAATAAGAAAACACACCGATTCGGATTATCATTACCAAAACAAGGATGGTAAACTTACAATTAATTAGAATTAAATCTTAACTAGCTTACGAGTAGCTTTAAAAAAATTCTGCTAACTCCAGGTGCAATTTTTTCCTGCTTTGTTTTTATGAAAACATTTCGCATAACTGAATATTTTTGCCTGTTGAGATATTTTTTCAGCGGCCATCAAAAGCATTTTCTTGGGTGTTTCGGAAGAAGTTGTTCACAAAAATTATTTCAGTTTTATTATACATTGAAGAAAACATTTCACATAAAGCATAAAGTACGGCGAGACTCGCCAAAAATTTCAACTGTTTCGCTTCGTTTTTAAATGGTCCCGTGCTACTTTCGGGCTTTTACCCACAATTTTTGAGGATCTTGGACCTGTATTTACATTTTAATTTTGAGAATGGGCCTGTTTCCAATATAGAGATCTGAATGTGGCACATTATGCAGCTAGGCTATTTCTTGATTATTTAAATTTTACTTGTATTATTTTTTACTTTTACCTTTACAAAATAACATCTAATATTATATTTATTCAGATATATACTTATGCAATATATATCTTTATAAGTATAATGTCTGGTTTCCAGGGGATAAGATTTGCCCAGTTCCGGAGCAAATGGCCGTTTTGTGTGGAGGTCACAGAATATTTATTATTGTTTTTGAAGACAGCGAAATTCTGTTTCTGATACAAAGCCAAATATAATATAATTTCTCAGGTGCCAATAACAAATTAAGATTATACACTTGATAAAAAAGAAGACACATAATTTCAAATCAAAAATGATTATTACAATATTGTACAAATACTATTCATTTTAGCACCGATTCTATCAACGTAATCTTTATCTCGTACGCCGCTTGTCAAGACGCAATAAAATTTACCCAAACCCATTACAGGGAAGGCGCGGCGTTGAATGTCAATGTCGGTCATATTATATTTCATGGCTTTTCCCCGCCGTTCGTCTCTAGTGCATATTGAATCTGAAATAAACCACGGGAGGGGAAAATGGGTAGCTACAATGCGAAAATGACAGCGTTGGCCCGCAGAAGCCTCTCAGGTGCTACGCGGTAGCTTTTTATTATTTACAACGCATTTTCAACGAGTGTTTGCTGTGAGCTTTACTTTGATTTTGGAAAAGTGGGGAAATGTAAAGGTGTGATCTGAATACGTAGGGACGATGTTACAACCCGTTTTTATGGTAAGTGCTTGCGTTGCGTTAGCGATGCCGGTGGTTTTAGTTAGAATAGAGCACTTTAGTAAAGGAATACGCCGTGCTACTTCCCTCCGCGTAGGTAATAGAGCTGTGTACTTTTCTGAGTGAAGTTTTGACTACGATAATGTATGCTTAGTGATATTGTTTGTGTGTATTTGTGTATACCTGTATAATATGCATTAATATAGGAACGTATTTCATTTTGGTTTAATTTGTTTTAACCAATTAAGTTAAGTTTACTGAGTTATAGAATTTCATTTCGCTTAACATTTTATAAAGGGTCTGGTTAATACTAATTAATAGGATCTTCGAACAAAAATTAAATAGGTCTACATCCAAAATGTATTGTGGTAAGTCGCTAAAATAAATACCCAAGAGACAGAATGAGGGACGTATTTGCCTCAGGACACAGTTTCCTGCTGTGTATTATTCGCTTCGAAAAATATATCGTGACAGAGTTCATGTATATAGACGAATAATATTTAGTCTACTGTTGAGGAGGACGTTTATAAAAGATAATATTACAATTTTTGTTTTAAATTTAAAGTATAAGTTGACTGCTACATGGACGAAGGTTGTAAGCGCGGCTACTGATGCAAAGGTCCTGAGTTCGATCGCCGAGTTAGGCAAAGTATTATTGATTTGATGTTCCCCGTGGTAGCATGAAATTTGGATTTCCTCCCGGTAAATAGTAATAAGCTCATCCTCTATACCATGGTGGGACTTATGAATTAACTGATGAATCGTGATATTAAACTACACTCTATTTTCTATCCCTTCGGCGAAATGGAGGCGTGATGTTCTGTTATGTACAATAAGTATCACAGGTAGAACATAATACTCTAACCATACATTATCGAACGAAGCGAAGTTCGTAAGTAGTTTGCATCGAACTGAAACTCCGTGTAACAACGGTTTAACCATAAATTCACTGAACATATTCAACAAATAAATTGAATTAGTGTGTACGCGTGAAATCATGCAATTATTTGTTACGGAACGCGCAACTTTACCCGAACACGATTTTGAATTTCATATTAATATAATGTTCATTCCAAACGAATATCAAGTTAAATTCCAAATGAACAGGCCCCGGCAAAAGAGCGCTAACTCCGTGAAAAGCGCGGAAACGCACTGACGCCTCGCAATTATTGTCAAAGATTAATGAACACGACTGTACTCTCAGAGATTTTGTATTTATAGTCGTCTCCATGATAACTTATATGTGCTTGACAATACTGAAACGTATTAAATTGAGTGAATTCAAAATACATATTTTATTCTTATTTTTACGTCACAGATATAACTACCCATCTAACCCTGATAGAGTAGAAAAGATGTTGGAAATTGCTTAAACAATATTCATTGCGTATTATCATTCATAAAACGTCCTTGGAGGAAAGATAGGCGAGATGTCTTCATGTTATCACTAAACGCGCAGTTTTATCTTTTGATACGATGATATTATAATTTTAATACCTATTTTATGAACGGTGTCCTTGTACCAGATAGCATCTGTTAAAACTGAAAAAAAATTTAAAGTAATAATTTCGTTACATTCCCAGCAGCCATGTGCTGTTCATTTGTCACCGAAATTACAAAAAGTCTGCTCTTGTGGGGGCGCTGTCTTCGTTATAATGAGCTTAATGCCTTAAACGGCGCGGAACGTTATTAACTATTAAACACAGAAGCGCATCTTACAATCGTTCTCCTGAAACGTTACGAGAATGAAATATTTTTCTAGTAAATTATTGTTTCATTAAATAAAAAATATTTTTTAATCCTTAGACGAAAAAAGTCGATAATTTCAGAGGGGCAAATGTAAGGTAAACAAAATCTTGACGACTTACGGCCATTAGAGCTTACTGGTGAAATGAATCTTAAAATAAAAGGATACTTTTAAATACCATATTGCTTCGTTTCAGGCAGTCATGCTCAGTTCATTTGTCACTGAAATTGCAAAAAGCCCGCGGTCGCTGAGGCGCTGTCGTCGACATAATGAGTTTAATGTCTTCAACGACGCAAACGTTAATAATAAATAAATTCTCGAAACGATTAATTTCGAATCAGATTTTGCGACTTACATTTTGTCAAGTGCTTAGAGGTTACAACGGAGATGTAATACATAAGCAGACTGTGCATTTGCTTGGCCTCTACACCATTCTATGATATTTACCTGACCCATGTTATTGAACTTTTAAGTAAGTCTTTGTATGCTTTCTTATATATGCAATTTATAGTATAGAAACAAAACCATTGTAATTAAATTAAAAATATATTGTAATCTGACTATAAGATTAGATACATTTGTAAGATAAATAAATCTAGCCTTGGGCGCAGTCGAAAACGAAAGGGCAGAGAGAAGTAACGTTTCAAGATTAATTCTCTCGATAAAATTTCACGCTCGAATTCCTGTAACTACCTTTCGAAGAGGGCACTGATATCAGCAAGACTTCGTAGAGTTAGCAAAACATAGAAACGATTTTGAAATTGCCTTCATATTTTAACGTTTCATTTTTTGCGCCTTTTTCAGATGAATTAAATAATTTTAAGTAGTCGGTTATTTTTAAAATACAGTGACTGTATTAAATATACATTAGAGACCTCGTTAAACTTAAATAAGTCATATATCAGCTACATTTAAGGATAAAAAATATTATTGTTACCGGTATATTTAGATACTGTCAAAAACTAGAGGTGTGTACATCCATTAGATACATTAAGTTTTATCTATATTTTGTTTACACTTCATAATGGCAGGATAATTTAATATCACTATAGCAATTGTAAAATTTAAATCCAGAATTTAGTGTAACAATGTTTATATTTAACATTTTAAAAGGTTTCGCTATTAATTGGTAGTGTACTCGACATTCCAACTACGATATATTGATGTTCTCTTTTTGAACCACCAAATTTGTACTAGTAGTATTGTCGGGAGTTTTGTAAGTCTACACATTAATTTGGCTTAGCGAGCAGACGTGGAGGCTCGAAGTCCCGGTGGACCGCGGAACTCTGTCTTTTTATGACTTTCTTTCAAGGCAACAGCTCTTTAATGTCCGTTAAGGAACATTTTATCTCTCTTAGTTTGTCTTGTCAAAGAAAAAGGGTTCTGTGACACACTTCGGATAACGGAAAAAGATAAACCACGCCCTCGGTTTTATCAAGTTTTTCCGCTCGCCCGGATAACGGTCTGTATTCGAGTTTATAAAGTACCGACATGATGAGCATTCGTTCACAAAATACGATACTAGAGGACCCGTCGTATCGTTGGCATGAAGAAACAACTGACGGATAAAATTGTAGGTTGATACGTAGAAGCCGACATAAATCAATCTCTAGGTAAGCGGGTGATCGAGGATGAGCTAAACAAGGACATCTTGACCGACTTGGTTTGACTTATTTATGTGAGCGATCTATGTTTTTATATACCTTCCCTTGATCGCTGATAATGAACATAAATTATTAAAGGGCGGAATAAGATGAGCATGCGATAAAAAATAAGATCTACGAGAGATAACAGACGGTTATTATTATCGAACAAGTAATTTTTGTAGCGTTTTATCGGCAGTATGTTGTTTGATGTAGATAATGATGTCAATACTTTATTAACTCTGTAGGTATATAAAATTTCTTATTCATGTAAATTACGGTTTCCCGCGGTGTCTCTGATGGAGTCTCATCGAAGGGTCTTGTTATTACACGTATGTACCTACTTAATCGTAGGAATACGTAATTACATATACTGTGTGCATGAGCCAAATCGATTACAATAACATCAATTCACATTTTGACCTAAAGTAACTGTTAAATATATATATTTTTTTAGCAAGTATTCTTCATGGTTGTTTTTCCTCTTTAGCCATAATATCTACTTACATATTCACCCTGTATTGAAACAATGTACATACTTATAGTAAATACCATTTAAATTTTGTAGAGCAACACGAAATAATGACTATTCTCTTCCGTAGGTATTACCGCCGGTAAATAAAAATCACGGCAGTACGAATAGACAGCTAGACGTTTTTCTGGAATGTTCGTACACGTGCAGTACAGAAACGGACATGAAAAAGCCGTTGCCAGATAAGAATCACAGTGGTTTTGTGCGCCTTCGGGCACGAACTATGCGAGGTAATGAGAAATACACAGAAACAAAGGGTTTTT
>DWMF01002096.1:0-10492 GCA_018244815.1 Parelbella polyzona | reverse complement strand
GTTACATTTACAAGTCAGAATCTGAAAATTGATACCTTTTCTTCTAAAAACCATATAAAGTGTATAATATGAGTAACTAACGTAAACACAGAATAGCCGTACATACTAAATATTTAAACGATTCCAAGGAACGATGACCGGCTGAACGAAAATTACACGAACCGATCGATGCGAGAAGTGAAGGAACCATAAATGCAATAAGCACTTTCTAAGATAAACTTCCTTATTGCGATGTAATTGGCAATGGTATGAAATATAATTTGTCCAATTACATCTAACATGCAGTGGTAATTCATATACTAATAATAGTTTCCATTATTTCATTCATTTATTTCAGCGGTCTACTGATGTTCTTAACTAATCATAGACGCTAAGTGACGGTGACAATTTGTGAAAGGCGTTTCATCATCAATAGCATGTCTATGGTCTATGGTCCATGTAGGGTTCCCCAAAGAGGGTTAGGCATATGGTAGCCAGGGTGGCTGTGCGTGTTGGATATTGCAGTGCAGTTTCTCGCACCATCTACGGTTGTTGGTTGCCTTTAGACGGTCAAGACATTTAGCAGTCTCTGGATAGGCTACGCTATGCCAAAATCAATCGGTCGCCAGCGTCTCGTCTGATGTTCAGCAGGGAACACCATATTTAAATGAGCTTGTTTTGGGATCCTGAGAGGAACACCGAACTCTAAAACACCTTAACACTTTAAACAAACGTCTAAAATGTGTTACATAAAATCAATACAATAAAACAAAATGTTTGAGCAAGCCTGAGACAATAATTTTTACTTATACACGCGTTATAAAATCACAAGATTTTTAAATAGATGATTTTAAAACATTTTTTATAATTTTAGATGTGTCTAACGACATGGTACACTCATTGTAAGTAATGATCAATTATACAGAAGTGAAGCAGGAACGTACTTCTATATTTAGCTTGAATCCTGAATAAGCCATGAGTATTGCCCCAGTCACGGTGTCTGGGTTTATCGACCTACGGGCATCCTTTGAATAATTTATCCCAATTGCATTCTCATCGACAGTAGCGCATTACTGCATTTATTTTGTTGCAATCCACATCCTGTGATATATATTGTATACTGTCAATATCATATGTATGTTTCTCTGTCTAAGCAAAAGTTGGTATTACAGATAAGGTTATTAATATTACGTTAGATTTGTTCTTAGATTTTTTTTAATTGTATAATAATTAGAAGTAATATTCTTATGTCCATTCATTAATGCGTACGTGAAACCATTTTATGGCAACACTATTTTGTGGTACGGTGAAATATATTTCGGCAGTAGGATTATTACTGTTAATTAACTTGTTCTTAGTGTCTACAGCTGTTCAAATACTGAGAAAGTGTGTCATGCTGTACAATGCCAATAATGAAGTCCATATTATCTTTATGTATGAAGTGAGTGACTGTAGAAGAACCACGCTAAGTCTGTAAGGATTGATAATTTGGAAATTGGTGCTATCTGCCTATACCACAAGAAACCTGATGTGATGATATAATATTAACATTGTTAAATCTTTAGGTATAATCTATGAAGTTTGTCGAATAGTTTTAGCGATGGTGGCTATGTGGCAATATTTGAAACGTTCCAAATATTCTAAAATATAGAGCACGGTTAGTCCGGAACGATTTTTGAAAACATAATGAGCATCTTTCAGCGACCGTATGCAGAATCTCCAAACACAGTCGGATCGGAATGAATTTATGCCTCACTCTAATGGTAACGTCGACATACATGATGAAATTTTAAAAATCTAACGTTCTAAATTCTAGTTCCCCCTTTGAACGTCTTGAATTTTTTTCCATATTTTTTTTATAATTTTTTTTGTACCTTTAACACATGAGTTAATTTATGCATTAAGTTTAATTAATAAACATGCGCGCGGCTATATGAATATAAAATAACGAGAAACCAAGAAGAATCATACTCGTACTAGAAGGATGAAAATTACTTTGCTAACCGACATAATTATCATAATCTTCTCAAAGCATGATAACGAGCTTTATATATTTCTAGACTTATATAAACTGCTACAATTTCTTTGCGTAACAGAAATTAAACTTTCTGAAGTAATTTTACTTCAATGAATATCAATTCTTGTACGTTGGACTGATAATTTAAAGTAATTTACAAGCTGATTCTGATAAGGTTTTCTAATCAAGTTTTACCTTATATTGAAAACTAGTTTCACATAATCACTTAATCTACAACATTGAATTTTATTACACTATACAAACGATACTGCACGTCTAATACTAAAGTAGATTTTTTATTGAACTGGAAATTATCAGTAACTTTAGGCGGAAATCTGAAATTTGTATAAGTGCTTAATTTATGTCTTTATTATGTAAAATTTATTTACTTTCCTTTTATTTTGAGTAACCTGTGTCCTTTCTCCAAGAATCAATTATGTCTAACTGAAATCCTAAAACATCGATTCGATGCTATCATCTTACGAGTAAGTTGGATTCCTAGAGGAACAATGTGATTTTCCGGATTAAAAAGTAATTCGTGTCATTTTCCAGCCCCTATATTATTTTTATGAAAAAAAAACAACTTAAATCGTATATCTGTCGTTACGTGAAAGAAGGGTGAATCAAATTTCTAACAAACACATTGGAATATATATATTAATGAAGACATAAATCAAACGGACATGGCAATTTAAATGGAATACTTAAATTTTACTACTAGAGCTACTTAAACAAACATAACTAAAGATATGTCAAAGATTGCACAAAACACATACATATGTCATACCTAAAGAAGCCAAATTTATTAGCAACTGAACTTAGAATCATAAATGAAATTACAACTAAAAATATAGACGAAATGGACAAGAAAAGTGTAGATAAAAGAAAAATAATTCACTGGTAATAAAGGGTTGGTGGAAAACATCTATAGAGTTGGATCTTTATGACTTCCTTAATCAAAGCTTTTAATTAAACGAAATTGAAATATCATGACATGTGTCACCGTTTAGTATTTGTTACTGAACTTTGCTTGAACAGCTATTGCATTCATCGCAGTCGAAAAGTCAGATGTGAGTCTATTAAATGTAATTCTAGCGCTGTGTAAGGATCTTTCTATATCTAGGTTGTTTGCTTGGTTAGAATCTTGACCTACAACGTAGCCACACTGTAAAAACACACGTCGTGACACACTTACGTCTGTGATACGGGGCTAGACGTAATCCCGCGAGCCGTAAAGCTAAATTATATGAGGCTAGACGTTTTCCTACGAACTGTAAGCCTAAACATGCTTATATTAGTAAAATTATTCATTTTTCTTCAGGCGTCATACTGAAAACCATATGCCGTGCTGTATTATTAAGGATTGTCATTCATTAATTTTGTGATTACTTTATAAGTATTTTAAAATCAAGGTTTTACTCTACCATGGGGTAAGCTGGGAAAGATGTAAATTGACGCTCATTGGAGGAGATTTATGTCTAGCATTACTATATCTAGCAATTTACTGAGAAAGTATAATGGTGATGACAATGTCGTTAATAATGGTGCTGACGATAACGTTGACGATGATGAAAAAGGCGACCAAACACAGCTAAACGCAGCACTTTGTTACGCAATATTTTTAGATTAACTAAAATCGCACTGTATTAAACGATCGTACTACATATTATCTATAATTTTTATTACAGTTTTTAAAATATAGGACAGTACTATTACGAGCGTTAGTTTGTTACACAAGGTACACTAACTATATTCCTCTTTGAAACCAGCTCTTTGAACGAATCGATAATAGTTAATAAGAGATCTTTCCTGTATTACGTTATGTTTACACAAGCTGTTCTGTATACCCGGTCTGGAATGTCCCCCACTAAGTAGTATGCGGCTTTACAAGTGCATCGGACGTAGATTCTTTCATTAATCTTCATTGGGTACTAAGTTTTTCTTTTTTAAAATAAAGTCCTTCCCTTAAATTTATAGAACGTTAAAGAATATGGTTTTCAACCTTCACATTGCGGCAGAAGTACTGTGTTCAAAAATTGTACGACACAAGTATTACGATTCTAATGTTGCTCAGAGGTTGTAACCGAGCTTGCAATTCTTTATCAGTAAATGATAATAATCCTGTTAAACTTATCTTGACTGAACTACTTGACACTAATAGTCTCACTTCTACAGTCCTGTTTCAGGACGGTTGCAGATGTCTATAGATGGCAGCGGCCACTTGTGACTGCTGCTTGCTCGTTTCCTACTCTTTCTGTTCCGTATCTATAACTAGCGAGGTGCCTTACATCCATATGAATTGATGTTGAAATGTTGATTAATAATACTCTCTGAGGGTCCAGAATTTCGATGATACTCTAACAATGCAGTCCATAAAATTTGATTTATTTAGAATCCTCAAAGAATTCCGCAATTCTATCTTAATCTTTAAGCTCATTCAATTTTTATTTCTCATCTTACTAGTGATTTAATTGAATAGCATTCAAAGCATTTCTTACCGTCTAGTGGAGTTTGTTTGAATAAATTGGAATATTAAAATCTCGTTCAAGAAAACTGTAGCACTAACACTTTTCATGTAAATGAAGGCAAGGAAAGAGTGGATTCATTGTAAGGAGATTTCATTCGATATGAAAGTCGCATTTGAGTGCCTAAACGATAAACAATACAACGCTGACAAAACATTATTCAGACGGAGGAATATTAAAGATAAGCTTTAAAAGAGAATATTAAAGGGACGTGAATTACCATTAAGAATCCATTGGCACTATGCTTAACAACAGTATATCTTGCAAGGGAATCGATTTCCGAACCAAAATATTTTAAAAAATTAAAGTAGATTATCTTTTTGATTCTAAACTATTGCTTTTATTCGTGAGATCTGTGTACCCACGATAACGGAATCCTAGTTTAGATACACATTAATTTGTTGGGAAGTAAAATTAAAAAAAATAGCTCGCTTGGAAGTACATCGTAGTTTACCAAACATTTTGTCCTTAACGTTTTTTACCTTAGCCCAAGTTATTAGCGATTTAATCAAGTTGACTCGTTTAAGTTGTTATAGAACTGTAAAATGCACTAAAATCCAACGAAGTATGAAAGCGAAACTAAACTTAAAATCTTCTAGCACAAGAGCTATAACATAAGCTGTTCTGTTTGAGAAAATTGAACGTTTATTAAATGCACTAGAGAATTCTCATGTAAATGAAGGTAAAGAAACCCCAACTATGCTGATGGTAGAAAAGATGCTTTCAACAAAGCCTTTGTGGATTTGACGTTAGCAACAATGTATTAAGGCGGACGGAAAAGAGTTGAGAAGAGAAATTACACACGACAATTTAGCGAACAAGAAATTAATTGATGTTTAACATTAACACCTTCATTGCAAAGCGTTTTAGTGTTTTGTCTTTAATGCTTGTTACATTTTCGTGCCCTAAAATTATTTACGTAACTTGTGTCTGTAGGGCTACTAAAATGTTATGTTAGTTTACATTTAGTATCGGCTTTTAAGTATTGTACCTATATCAAAACGCACTTTAGAACGACAGTTTTTTGTTATTAACATACATACGTGGTGATAAAGTTAAAGGTATTATTAAAGCAATAGATTCACTAATTAAGCGGTCAAAGAGGAAATTACGCACCTATTAATAATTACAATTTACTCAATCTTTTTTAATTTAGGACGAGATGCATGTCTAACAATAGAACGATGAAAGGAGTTGATATTGATTATGAGGACGACGATTCAATTGTATTCCTAAAAGCTATAAATAAACATTCACTGTGTTCGAAACACGTGACTGTTACCTCATAGGCCGAGGACATGTGGAAGACTACGAGTAATGTATACTAAATAAAAGCTAAATAGTCCTACTGTGTCACTAAGTTGACCCCGATGAATGTATGCAAGACAACCATTCGTCTTCTCAGCCGATTCACAGAAAGAAACCTGTTGGCGGCTCGCCAAGTTCTTGCGGTGTTCTTTTACGGTACAATTGCTCGGAAAAGAATTTTAATCTGTTATGCCTCGCCTCACCTTTTTCTCTCCGAATCATTGTTCAACAGTTTATATCGACACAACCTCAATGACCACTTTTTGTTTCACCTGTACCGCCGTAAATGTCTCTCTCTGGTTCGTTTTTGTAATTATCAAGACGCTTGAATGTTGATATCGTCTGAGCGGCATTCGCGACGTTAAATTATACGATACTTATTGCCAGTGTAAAGAAATTCATTCTCGTTTGGTTCAATGAATTCTCTTTAAATCAATGACTTGCATATACAATGGTCGCATCTTTGATAATTTAATTTTTTCTTTACTATTGATATTTTAAAATGTTATGACCAGTATCCTAATGATTTATTACGTAAAATATTATTGTTTTACGCTCATGCCAGGTCCCTTACGGGGCAGATAGATAGCGGCGATTGCCAAATATCTCTAACCTTACTGATCTAACGCTCTTTTTATATTAATTGAATATTATACAAGTATAATATAATTTAAAACCGAAGAGAAGTGTTATTACAAGTTCTGAACGGTAATTACAGACTCAAGTAAATCTCGCCGTCAATTTACATTACACTCCCGTTTTGGCGGGAAATGAATAGCGTAGTCAATTAGTACTCGGTCTCTAACGAGTGACGGCATTGGTGGCAATTACGTTCCATACAAAAATGGGATTGTTAGGAGTTGCGTACATACAATGATTACGTAGTCCATGTGACTATTGCATTATAAGAAATTTTCGAGGCCGAGGATATATTACTCTTACAAGTGAGTCGTGGGTCTAGCGGTATCTAACCTCACTGTTGAGCGGGGGTTCAATTCCCAACAAGGACAATTATTGTTATAATGATGATAAGTATTAGTTCTATGTATGGAGGTAAAAACTAAATCTAAATAATTAAATGTCCACATATCCACATATGTAATGTAGTTTATCAGCCATCTGATTACTATGACACAAGCTCTGCGTATACTGGAATCAGATAGCCCTGTGCGGAGATGCTCCAAGATATTTCTTTATTTACTATAAGATACGAGTAAATATGTAATGTTGTGGCTATTGGTGTGTGGTGGCCACCCTTTTATTTTGCGAGACTAGGAGCGGATCTTACCCTACTAGTGGGCTGATGGGAAGTTGAGAATAAAGGGATGATTGTTACTTGTCATTAGTGCAACCGACCACATAACATTATTACAGTTTCTCGCAAGTTTCATTTGATTTTAATACAATGGGCTATTTTCTAGAAGCTTCCACGTATAATATTTTCATTTAATAACTATTTTATGTTATCTTTACAAAATGAGCTCAAGTATTCATTGTAAATTATTTTTACACTGAAAAGTTTTGTCTAACGCATTCACTTTTTAAAGCTCTAATTAGGTATATAATCTGTGGGCTGTACGCGTGTCTCTAACATGTAATCTGTACATAAATAGCTTCTAAAATAAACACTGTGTTATTTTTTTTACAATTCCTATTAAGAATAAAGATTCTAATACTTCTAATACATAGAATTTTTATAGGATACACAGATCAAACTTTTTTATTGTAGAAAAACCACATGGGTATGTATACTCATATATTGCACATTGCTCTCTGCTTACCCTGTCAACAATCTGGTTTGTCGATATGTTAATAATATAATAATATCTTTAATGAACGTTGAATATGTTTATTCCTGGAAGTATACAAAACATTTAAAGCGTCGCAAAGACTATTTTATACAAACGTCTATCAGACTTCCAAACAAGTACTCGGACAATTTTGTTTCCGTATCACACTGGCTACTGCGACTATATATAGATATTGTTTGCTTTCACTCATCTAGTCGACTTACGATCATCTTCGCTCAGCGATAAACTTTGATCCGGCATAATAGCGTGTCTTACGAATACAGCGTGGTACAAAAATAATTCCATCGGCGTTCAGCTATTTTACGAAAATAGTTCGCTCAAATCTAATGACACACTTAACGGTTAGTTCCTCTTGTTATTTCTAGTTGGTAACCCGATGTTGTTCTAGGAAATTGTACTACGGGTGGTCTCTGACATAACAAATATGATGTATATATATGGAGTTTCGACAAAAGTATGATCTCTGTATACCTGTGTAGTTAGTGGTATATGTGTACGTATGCAGTATAGACAAGCGTCGTTTTAAAGCGTAGCTTTGTTCTGTTCATTGACTTATGTTGTGACACCAACAGGTAAATACTTAACAAGTATTGTGGATTCTTGCGTGATAGACAATTTATTTTATTTTGCTTATAACTGTGAATTTTCTTTGTGTTAATTTCAACTGTGAAAACATCTTTGATTTAGTTTATTAATTATTATTTATTAAATAAGTATGTAAAATATTTTTAAACCTACACATACTAACACATAATAATTACGAAATTGAGATCTTCAAAAACGCTCTGTTCATACGAAAAATTTTTCAAAAGTTTAAAATAAAAATGCTAATAATAAAATATGAAAGATTCCATATTATTTCTTCAGTTCATCAATTCAAGTTCGTTTTCATTCGATTCCTTTACGAAATATAATGGTTCTTGTTAATATTATGTGTAGCAACAGAACCTATCAAGAGGAACACTTGACACCGTTTGTGTGTATCTAACACCTACATATTACAAGCAATTATTAGGTTACGAAAGAACTGAAAGCTTATGCCTACGTTCTTTGCCATATAGCTTACAAAGCAATTAGATCTCACCTTTGATCTGCGGTATTGTGACCTTTGTAATAGACACTCAGTTTAATAGTCATATTATAATATTTATAGGTATTTTAGTTATATAATTATGACATTATTGCAGGTTCAATAATTAAATGACGTATTTTTATCATACAAGCAGGTAAGTAGAAGCAGAAGGTTAATATTTGCAAAATTTTATCTGAAATATTTTTTCCACTAAATCAATATACCTAAGAAATATATTACGTATTATCTTCACATCAAATTCTCTTAGGGTTAGACAGAGGACAGTAAATCGAAATCAGAACATATTCACTTCTCTTAGGTTCTGTAAATATATATGCAACAACTAATAACACTTCTTTAAAAAAGTGAGAGAAAAAAGTCTTAAAAATCATGAAAAACTCCATGAATCGCTGTCGTAACACAAGAACGAGGAAATTGGATAAAAAATTATATTAACCAAGAGAAAATAACACGAATTTTAAGATTAAATATCATTTATTATAACGATGAAGGAAAACATCGTGACGAAACCAACACAATTTAGAGTTTAAAAAATCTCGAACGCGTGGTAAGTCTACCAAGTCGCACTCGACGAGCGTGGCATGCTATGGACTTAATTCCAATTGAGAGAGGAGACCCGTATTCCAACAGCGGAATGATAAAAGAATCGAGAAAAAAGTCCTATTTAATCAACATTATTATGATCCTCATCGCTTATAACAGCTACCGCAAGATTCAATGATACAATCAATCTCTACTGAGAAGTGCCGGCACCATTTATAATAACCGCCGTTAACATAAACAAGAGCCCAATGATAATTAATTGACCCCACTGAATATTCATTACTGGAATTATTTCTACAATACATAAATTGATTTAAGTAGAACTGTTCGGGTCGCAAAACTAAGCGTATTAACATAAAATCGTGTAGAATATAATATATTTTGTGTATGATAAAATTTATTACGATTTATCATATATATTCGTGGGCTTAAGAACTTTAAGCCACAATATTTGAGGGTGACTTGAGTTTATATTCTGTATATTTTTTATAGAAATTCCAAAATAAAAATCATCAGCATCAGCCTATATCAGTCCACTGCTAGACATAGGCCGAAGACAGGGCGCGATGGCGCTCATTGGGGGAGGCCTAATTGTAATATCATAATTATATTTATGTCCTGTCAAAACCCTGAAAGGTATTTTTTTTACATTTGTGTCATTATGAATGATTCTTTTGCTATTTCCTGTGAATGTAAGGTATGTAAATGTCGAATTAAGTATGAAATAAATTATAGATGTATCCATGGTAAATAATCATAACTATCATTTAATAATCACAGTGACAAATGACGAAAAAATTATACAAATGCATATGATAAAAAAACCGTATGCATTGCTCAAAAATAATACAGTTCATGAAAAAAAAAACAATTTTTAAAAAATATTATATTTTTTAATAAATATAACAATATGATATGTAATTATTATTAATAAATAACTCAACGAAGCACGGGGTCAGCGGAACACTAGTGTTGTAATAACTTCACTAATCAACGACCCGAAACATTCCCCGCAGTGTGTTATCGGTGCTAAATAATTACGGCCAATGATAAATTTCCCTGGTACACATTCGGTTATCGTTATGAATTGTGTCCACTGCACAGTTTTAGTTATCAACCTAACTTCTATCAACCGTATACCAGAAACTGGAAACAGATCTACAAAAATATTTCACTCTTCAGTGTTATTGAATAATTTATTTTATTCAAAATTACT
>DWMF01002095.1:0-10494 GCA_018244815.1 Parelbella polyzona | reverse complement strand
AGGCCATTTACAATGGTGTACTCCATTGCGTATTTCATTATTTATTAGCCATATCATTATATCAGCCTATTTCCGTTCACTGCTAGACATAGGCCTGTTTAATAGCACGCCACTGAGTTCGATCTTCAGCTCTTCGCATTCAACCGCTACCAAGAACTTTGCGTACATCGTCATTCCTAGCTGGAGAGGATCCTATGCTACGTTTATTTTAGGCTATAGAAGTTTAAACTACTATACACGCTAAACAATTACCATAGCATTAGCGTGTTGATTTTGTGATTAAAGCACACGCGACCAATCGTCTCGTGTTTGGTCATTTGCGTGCGCATAAATAATGTTCTTTAAGAAATAATATAATTTTATCATCACGCCAGATCCCTTAGAGAGTAGTTAGGTAGGCAAAAATGGTCAAATACAAAATCAGTAAATGGTCAAAGATCTATCCCTATAGACCTGACGTGCTTGTACAGTTATCACTCTTTTCAAACACGCACGCGGGTTTCGGAGACTTGATAATGATTAATGTAATACAAAATAGTTTATTGTATATTCCATAACACAAAAGTTGCAATACATCCTAAGGATTGCTTGTAACCGCTGTTCATAAACTTCTCTGCACTGGACAAATTCATCGTACAAACTTATTAAATATACTTTTGA
Source organism: Parelbella polyzona (assembly GCA_018244815.1). Lineage (NCBI taxonomy): Eukaryota > Metazoa > Arthropoda > Insecta > Lepidoptera > Hesperiidae > Parelbella > Parelbella polyzona. The sequence continues at coordinate 9,834 of DWMF01002095.1, read as the reverse complement.
CTTGGTCTTATTTTGGAAAAGCTTCTGCCACGAACTCCCTGCAATCGGTGAGAGCTCATACTGAAAGACCGCGATAGGTCCGAAACCAGTCCAGCCATCTAAATAACATACGCAAATTAAGCCGGTATATATGTTACATTCATCTATACTTTAAAACGTCTCTTATTTGTATTTACACACGGTTAAATCGGTCCCTTCGGACTCTACCATTTACATTCGCCTTATAAATAAATAAACTTCGTTAGGATACTGTCATTCTTTCTTTCTACATGTCCAAACCATTGAAGTATCTCTTTCTTAACCGTAGTCTTTTAATGCAAACACAACATACAAAAACCACATTCATAAAAAACGTATAAAATATATACATAGCTACATAGGTGATGAATAATGTTGGACTGGACAGTTGACAGTTCATTCCTCCGGGTTTTTTCTCTCGCTCTGACACATTTTAAGGTACAAATCTGTACAGCCGACGAAAACGATTTATAGAAACTAAATGATTTTTCGTTCGTTTTTTAATAATTTGTCTCCTTTGTTTTTCTAGTCTCGTTTCTCTTTTCGCACGGCTCTAATATAATTTATTGTTGGAAGTTGGTTGACTGTATTAAAGTTTATTCGCAAACAATACCAGTATTTTGAAATGTAGGTACACGATATTCCTTTGATAACACAATTTCACTTGGCGTCAAGTTATAGAACTTAAATATGATCCTTTGATGTTAATAAACTTCAAGGTTCTATGTGAAGAAGCGAATAAAGAGAAAATTGAATTAACTTTGCTGTTGAAAAGCAAGAATAATAATTTGGGCAGTGTAGTTACTGGCATAGTAAATATTGTTATGTGCATATCATAGCGTTACGCCAGGATTGTAACGGGTTACCCAGAAATCACCGACTGTAAAACATCTTTAAAATCACTACAGGCTTGACCTGCGTTTGTTAAAAATTTCAATATATAATTTAATGTGCTTTAACGAACGTTAAATAAACAATTGTGAGTAAAATTATAATAAATTAAATTTCGTGGTATTTGGGTATCATCCGCATGAAGTTTTATTACCAAGAACGGCCGTATCGTGGATTTATTACTATTTAATAAATTTCATCCATTAACGACTCGTATGGCGCTATTGTATATTTATTTTATGTTGATAATTAATATTCAACACTGTTATTGTAACCATTTATGATATAAACAGTTTCCAGTTACAGGTTTTAAGTTCGACAGTGGTAATATAGCAGCATCTGTATATGCCGCAAAGCAGCAATTGCTGTCTATTGGTTAGATGCTTTTAAAGAAGATTGTGTATGTTTATGAAACATCTTTAACCTTGAAGATAGATTGAGATCTTCTTGTTTATCGCCATCATTAATATAATTATAATATAAATGTAATAGTGTTTACGGATAAACAACCATTTACTTAATACTAGTAGCTCCCGATTTTCTTTCATATGTTACTGAATAAAAATAGTAGCGCTCTGACGCAATGTGAGGTCAGCTCAAGAACTGGCTAGTCGATCACCGGAAAACCATTTCGATTATGATAAAAATCAACGAGCAAATCTCAAACAGAGCACCGGATAAGATATTTAAATATTCTTGAAAATTCATATTTCCCGGAAAAGTATTTTCACTCCGGCGATGGAAAGGGAATGAGAATAGCAACGTTTTCGTTGAAGTTTCTTGTTAAAGGAGTTAACTGGGGTGTGGATGCATAATAATGGCTTTTTATTGTACGTCCAAAGTTTACGCTAAGCTTTTTACGGGTAACGTTATACCAACGGCGAGAGGAGAGAAACGAGGCACTAAACGAACGAACGAACGAAATGTCTAGTCCAAATAGCTTATCTAAAATAAACCAATGTGGGCGGCAATGTAATTAGTCTAAGGTGTTACTTTTTTGGTCTGCCACCACTTCTTTGACCCGCTCCACTCTGTCATAAAAGTTGGTGGGATTATTTATATGTAGTTTGCCGCTAGCCATGATTATATAAACATGATCTCCAAACGTAAAACGCTACAACATAGAAGAATTTAGCTGCGACGTAAGGTGAGTTACTCCTTTCTGAATTGGGACATGGTGATGATCGCGTCCGAAAGATAAATAACTATGAAAAAACTTATAAATAACTGGAGGTACAAGTCAGCGCTAAAATTTAAAACAGTTGAAATGAAGCGAGGAAAACGATTGATTGACAGGATGAGATGGGTTGACGTTCCTCAGTAACCAAACGGAATCAGGGAAAAAAAGAGTTAAATCTCTAACAATCAGGTCCTAGCTTTGGCTGTCACTCCACTGTACTAATCATTCATGACTTAACTTGATGATTTAATATGATATGTCGTAGCCTGGTTTGAGTATAACGTAACAAAGAAGGTAAAATCAACCCTGTAATCCCCAGACGCGAAGAGAAAGGAGTATAGTACACTACCCCCACGTTTCACTATTTATGTTTACGACCTACCGTAGAAAAAGTGGCAGGCCTATTGCCCTACACAGGGCACATATCCATATTCCGACCTACTACTAGAAATAACTATTACAAAATCTAAGTTAAAAAAAACATTAGTACCCGTCCCGAGAACCGAACCTAGGACTCGACCAACGAGGCAGTCCCTTTAAAAATAAATATAACTAATATGTTCAGTAACATTCTCGTTAACTAATTTTATTTTCGGAGTTGCTCAATCCCGTCGAACGCAGAGATTTCCCAGAAATAGAAATAATATTAGGTATCTATTACTTGGATCTAGTACTAAGTTATCATTAGACCGAATTCCAAGAAAATCGCTTGTTAGATTTTGTGTGACGAGTCAAATAATGAACAGAGAATAATAACTATTTCTTGGAGCGTGTATCCAAAACATGTCACAGTTCAATAACTAATTTCAAAAAACATCCATTGCAATTACCAATATTAAACTTGTTACTATATATTAAATTCTATCAATAGACAATGAATTTCTTCTTATCGTTGATTCGAGTTATTGTAATTTTTAAAATCATTGTTTTGCTTAAGCACCAAGACTACTAGTTTCGTGCTTCACTTTTATCCACTATATAATTTATTCCGAGAAACGTATGTCGTGAACATGCGTGGGCATAAAAAACGTAAAAAGTGATACATACATTTCTGATCATTTTATTATGGAATCAATAATAAATTTTGTTTTTGTATGTAGGTACATTCAAAATGAGACTTTTTGTAGACATGTACTAACTAATACCAATTATAATTAATTGAGCATTTTTTTTTCAACTTCATTGATAAATTTGTTCTTCTATCGATAGCTAAATTGTTTGATTACAGATTACACGGCATAATAACCTCACAAAAATGAGTCAAACGTTATTTTTAATTAGAAATAGAATGTGACATGTCTCTAGTACAAAACTGTCGCTGTTGAACGATGTGGAGATTGAATATAGTTTATCGTTCACCGCTCATTCATTCAACATGTAACCAGTAGGTAAATGTGGCAGCAAAGTTCTTCTGTTCATCTGAAAACGAACTCGATTGAAGACTTGAGTGAACTCAGGGAACTATTGAATCCATTCTATGCTGAAAGTATCTTAAGAGTGCGGAACTTGTGCTTTGAATAGTTTAATCTTCTGAGAAATCCTTAATAGGGTGTTGTAATTATTCCGTTTAAATAGGGCGAATTTTAAACTCGTTTCACATCGCCGTAACGTGAAATGATTATTAACTATGAATTAAAATCGTTTCTTGTGCCCAAGGAGTCGGTTTACGGAACAAGCTGTCTAGAGGTAATTATTTTAACCGATTGAGATATCGAAACAGATGATATATAGATCGTATGTGATGTAATCATGTAACTAAACTGTCAGTATACTGGTCTACTGGTCTACTGCTTTGAAGGGTCTAAGACGAGACGCCTGGATTACAAATTTGGATGTTTTTTGTGGTCGTAGTAGTATATAATTCATCAATTTGAGTGTCTCCATATTTTAGTTTTCAAAAGGTTTTGGCAGAATCTGCTGCATCTGCTGCTGGCATTGCACATGTCCAAGAGACTGTGACCACTTACCATCAGAAACCATTCAAGAACATCAGACACGCAAGTTGATCACTAGCCAGTACCTTATCCAATTACGCTGTAGCAGTGTTACGGTGAATGCTCCAGACAAAGATCAGCAATGAGAAGTAGAAATTGCTACAGTTATTGTAGCGTACCACGTTACAGCGCAGTTCATTTTCAAGGCGAAATTGATTTTTTCCACAAACAACTTACGCAAATTTCAAGAAGCGTCAATATCGTTTCCAATAGAACTTTCGAGAAAATACTTACTAACTTTATTTTCTTTATTGTGAATCATTAATACTAAAATTTCTACCTGAAATTGATTAAATATAAAATAATAATAATAATAATAACGTGTAATAATATATAATATTATTACACGTTAAATATCAAAGAATATACATAATTACTAATAAGTATCTATCTCTCCCCAGATCATTAAAGGTTACCGCGATGGTGTAAACACAAACGGCAAATGCATTTTATCATTATCAACTTTTTCTTGCAGTCATTTTTCCACACTTGAAGTCATCTGTTTGTCTACGTCCACTGCTGAACATAGGCGTCTCCTGAGGAGTTTTTACTATATAATCCCCAGGCTTGATATACGGATTGGGGACAGCAGAATACGGCCTCTTGCACCGACTACGTTGAATCAGAAAACATAACGGACACCAGAACACTATCACGCCTGTCCAGCGCAATTTTGAAAAATATCTATTAAAAACTCGAACCATTCAAAACTTGTACCTACTCTCAATGAAAGCAATATCAATATTTTTATTAAAACACTGTCTCCCACAATTCACAATTTCGAAAAAGTTTAATTAAATCCACCAACACAGAACGAGGTACGTGTACAAGTTTATAATATCATTTGATTTTATAAACATGTAGACAAAATATTTTTATGATCATAGGTTACGGTGACCACTTAAGATCAGGCGGCCTGTCTGCCTGTTTGCCCGACTAAATGTATAAAAAAAACTATTCGTCAGCGGTAAGAAGAATTACTGAATATCTTGTCCCTTGAAGGTTTTCGATTTCGGTTGAACTGGAGCCATAACTTGACGGTTTACAGTTGCCTCCCTAATATTATCAGCCACATTCTCGGGCCCCTGTGTCCTGTTTATTTTTATCATATTACGAAGACCTTTTCGTTTTCATTGACTTAAAACTTCGTGGAATTCCAGTGAGGTTTTGTTTTATAGGATGAGAATATATAATTATAAGAGAGTGAGTTAGCTTTATATGAAACAAGCTAATCAACTGGTAACATTCACACCATCTATGGTATTTGTAACGTTAACCATTAGAATTTAATGTCATCTACTTCAATTAGTTACAATAATTTGCATTAAAATATGAAATAAAGTACGGTAATCAATTATTATTACTCCATCACGCCAGATCCTTTACAGGGTAGGTAAAGAAAACTAAGTGGCAAATGTCTTTAACGGAATCAAATGTAACTTAAAAAACCTAAAACTTCATTTCTGTCAAACATTTATTTATTATCTTGGATCGGAATCACTGTTTGATAATAAACAAACAACCCTAAAGAATAATTATTAAAAAATAATAAAATAATTCTGTGTAAACTGCGTTATAAAATTTTCAATAGCAATCAAAATTTCAGACGAATTGCAGTTGAGAATGGTAAAATCATTCCAGAATACCAACAGTGTCTCTGCGTACGGCTATACACGTGGTAAAGGTGATATAATACAGTAAGACAATGAGATAGAGCGGGAATTATAATTAACAAAATTACTTATACCTAACATTTTTCTTGATTTAATTCATTTTTTCTTATACACTACTTATCTATACTATGAATTAGGACAACAGACCTATCAAAAGATGTAGAAACAATGACGTAACGATGTTCAATAGAAATAAAAGTATTTTTATAATGACTGTAAAGTACTATCTCTTGAACAAACATGGTCATCTGCGCTCCAGAGGTTTTTAATGCAATCTTTTCTATAACTTTTGACGGCGACGTCCACTCGCGTTTCATTTGAAAATAGTTTTTAATCTGAAAGTCAACAAGCGCCGCCCTCTTAGAGATATTTCACGATTATATTTTAATCTGGATTTTATTCCAACTTCGTAATGGAAAAAGTGACTTCGTCTGAGAAATCAGATTACGTTTTCTAATATGAAATCGCATTTTATTTCAAAGTTGAACGAGAATTAATGAAAATTAGTGCTCAGGTTGGAAGCCGAGTGATTAAATTAGATTCGCTCATTTCTTTAAGGGAACAGACAGAAAGCACAGAGTGTCACATATCTGCCCTTACAGACAAGATATGCTCCTTCCACATTCCTTACTCTTTTCGACGAACGAACGAAACTACATATTACTGTTACGGCACCAATTAGTACATGACAATATTCCAAATTTAAAACTTATTCCATCATTAGGTAGGTATAGACAATTGCTTAATGAAAAGGAAAATCACATTGATGCGAAATATTACTTTCATACGCTCCACGCGTCCCATACTTGGTGCGGCAGACCGAAAGATGAAAGCTGGTAGGAAATTTATCTTTCGGCATGTTTTAAAGTGTTCACCATTCAATAGATAGTCCTTCAACAATACAGGCTTGGAACGAAATATAACAAATAAATAAATTAATTTTTTAATAACATTTTTATTATTATATCGTCTTACCGCTTGACGGAGTAGGCAGTGTGCACCGAATACCAAGTATCTCTATGCTTCCGGATTTGATGTACTTCTTCTACATTCATAATTTCTTTCTTTTTTCTGCTTTCTATTGCCAGATAATATTCGAGTAGGTACATATATTATTATTTTTGACATCTCCATCCACTTTTTTTCTGTGCATGATTTAAAACTATTGCCTGACGTGTGTTCTTAATATGATAGGTTTTTTGTCCGGTATCATTTCAGTTATAGGTTGGTATTTGACTTTCTGTCCAGGTTTTATTGTTCGTATATCAATCGGCTTAGTGCATTCAATGTGTCCTATTTGTAGTACTGAAAGATAAAACAAATACATTAATAAGTATTTCTATTACTCTAAAAATTATTATAATATGTAATTGTCGTTGTCATTCGTGTATGATTATTCAAACTCTACTGATGTAGCACTCTACATTAGCTTACGCGAATTTTAAATTACTCAGACTTTCTTGTTCATTCTTTTGACGTTCAACTTCACGACATTTAGCCGCTGCTAGATCTATGTCAAGCTGGTATTAAATTTACGATACGTATAATCAGACAAGTTTCGTAAAAGTTTGATAAATATGTAGGTATGTACGTACGAAGAGTACATACGAAACATTATTTTAATAACCTATTCCTTTATTAATACTTCGACTAGAAAGTATCAATAGAGAGAAACTCCACTGAGGGAAAACTTGAAAATAGATTAGTAAATTGTTTGGAAAAGGTACAGCCTAACGAAAAGCGTATTGGTGCTAAGAGGCAAAAAACAACTAGGTATATTAAAAAATCTTTTATCTTTCTGACGATTTTTTAGGCTTCGTGAAATATAATACCGAAAACGTCAAAATAAATTCAGTTTGTTCCTTTAATTGAAAATGATATAATTTGTCTATATCTATCATATCCATGAAAAATGATATAATTTGTCTATATCTATCATATCCATGAAATGTAATTTTCGTGTTAAATTATAGATAAACACAAATTCGACTTCGGCGGTTACGTTGTTATTAGAATATTGGTATAACCGTATCATGGTTTCGTTTAATCATCGTATATATAGTTTAGCTAGTATTCTTAATATAATGTAACTTTAATGTTACTGTTAATTAATTCTATGGTTAACATGAATGAATGTGCTATTTATTTAAACACTTAAGCCGCAAATAATGCACATAGTAAATGTAACGTAGATATAGCCTATTTTTAATTAATGTAATTGATTCATCCCATTTCAGTTAAAGTAAATATAAATTGAACAAGCAATAAAATCTTCTTAATATAATGTACATTAGCTGTACTTGAATTAACTTATCTGTTAACTGTCAATGTGACTTGACGTCAATTTTCCCGCGCAAAATTTTAACATTGCAACTAATTAGCGTTAATTTTAAGTCGTGTTATTTTATTGTTCTAGAAAAATTATTTAACTCACGTAACAACAGAATAGCGACTGTGCTGAAATAAACGCAAAAATCCATTCGCATTGTTCTGAAACTGGACAATTTAAAGCGTGCCATTGAAACGCGAATGAGATCTGAAATCGAAGCGGAGTCTTATCGGTGCAATTTCATTTTCCTTTTATTGTTGAAAAGGGTTTTTTATTATTTTTGAATTTCTGATGTGGTTTACATATGTATATACTTGAAACATACTTTTTTTTGATAATTTTTTATCCGTTATTTTGACTTAATAATTTACTAAGCTTAACTGTAAAAACAACAAAAAGGTACGATATTGAAAATGTGATAATAATACATTGATAATTAATATAATATTATTAGCTTGAACTAATAGAATCAAGTAATCTTAAAGATATGTCATTAATTAATTAATTCTATTACATCTATTAAGCCAATATATAAATTAATTTCATATATAGAATACCTATACATATATACAAGGCGTCTTAACAGTAAAAAAAGTTATTCTCGACCCACGTATTGGGCTGAAAATAACTTTTTAGGGGTAATTTTCCCGCATCGAACAACTTTTATAGTTACAATTTGTTTTCATCTCGACAAAGAAGTATTGAAAGCAAAAAATATAAAGGTGTATTGATGATAAACATTTGTAAACACTGACCCATGATTTTTCGACGTGTTCGCCATATTTCCGGGAAATCAAAACACGTAAGTGGAATGGGTTACCGCGTTTTATCGGGAACGAGCGATCGTGGGGTTTATAATGGTTTTCACTTGTAGTTGCTACGAATAGACGGTGATTTATGGAATAATCTCCCTCGGGAAATGTTAGAAAAAATATATATCGAACCCCGTTTATTTTTTATTTATACGCGGGAGAAAATAAAAGCACATTTTTTTACAAACATTGAGGATAAGGATTACGCGGAAATTGATTTGCTTTTATGTACGAATTGGAAAATTGTGGCCAGTGCAGATGTAAAGTATATTTTAATTTATTGTGAATTGAAAGCTGTGGTTCACGTTTTCTATCCTTGAAAGTAAGTTTAATTTATACGCTTTAGTAACATAGTAATCAGTACTTTAAACCCAAAGTAACGTAAAATGTAAATAGTTTCTAAATGATACATTCGAAACGAAACAACCGACGTATTACTATTGAATATATTTAACAGTAATAGTTACGTACGTCGGTTGTTTCTAAAGAAGTGCGCACCAAGATTTGAATCCAAGAACCTCGAAGTGGGAGCGGGGATTTTAAGCCATTCTCTGACACTACTTTAACATACACCTAAATATATAACATGAATGGCCATCGTCCGTTATACTACGCTTATCAACCGAGACCCGGTAACAGACAAAGAAAAGACTCGATTTTAATTTCGGCAAAAATATTTCAACAATTTAATCTCCACACGTTGGAAGTTTGAGGCAATTTGAAAAAGTACGAGGAGAGTAGAACCATAAAACTTGGCAACTTTTTAATTAACCGAAATACTTGCTGCCAACAAATGGAGTGGAATCCCTCATTAAACTTAATCCGGAGTAAAAAATTCTTGCCGAATTTGCAGCGTAATAAAAAAGTAAGTATGAAATATGTTTATTTCTTTCTTGACAGAAGTTATGCATAATACTAACAAGATTCTTGATTGGCT
>DWMF01002094.1:0-10495 GCA_018244815.1 Parelbella polyzona | reverse complement strand
GTGTTTATTAGAAAAAAAAATGTTGTTAACTAAACCCTTACTGCGTAACAGATAAGTCCAACTAATTATCCATAACGACTTAAAATTCATTTCACGTCGGCCATAACTTTGGAGACTGTCAACGAAAACGCGCGCTAAATAGCCTATAACGGACCATCGTGATTCCAATTTCAAACCTCGTTATCGTATCGTATGTAAAAAAAACCGAGCGATATTCAAAAAATATCTGACTTTTAAAAAAGGAACACTGAAATTCGTATGCGTTCGGCAAACAGGCTACAATGGGCAGTGTACTCGATACTACGCCGCCATTGTTACAACCCTTCGGGTGAAACCGCCGAATCATCGCGCTTCGATTAATATTGTTTAATGTATCTAGATCCCAACGGCGTATTAGAGGAATTACAACGTTTCGGGAGTCGCCGAGGATTTGTCGATCCACGATAAATATCGACACGGGCATAATATACTATTTGACAAATGAAAGAAATATGCGAAAATTTTAACATACATCTCCTTGTCCAAACTAATGTCTCTAACTCAGATTATACTGATTTGATGATACAGGAGACAATTAAATGAAGTCTGAAAAATAACCTACTAACAGTTCCGACAAATTTACGCGCATTACGCGCATTTTAATGGCCCAAACACGCACATAGTATGTTATTATTAATACTACGGGGACACGAAGTTGTAGTCTATCAGAAATTCTGTCTGGGCGCCTTTAAAAAGGATGTTTAAGCAGTCGGTTACACAATAAACCCTCAAATTAGCGAGCGCGCGAATTAACGTTGAATCCAAAGTGCGCAATTAAGGCGCGTCTACAAAGAGCCAATTCGAAAATGAACAGCGATATTCAAATTGAAAAAGGTACGCGCGGCGAATAAAACAATGAGAACTGTGTACGGTGGGCGACACGCTAATCATTAAATAAGTCAAAGGGAAAATCACTCATATGTCTTGCAGGACAAAGGCGCGAATGGTGTGATTGGTTTAGATTTTGAAGTTGTAGTTGGGTTTGCGGTCAGTCGTACCTGCCCTCGGGTAGTCGGTATGCGAGCCGACGCATCTAGAGCGGAGTTTGTCCGGCGCGAATCCAAATTCAAAAATGGAATGGAACAGCGAAATTTAAATAACAAATTAGTGGGTGCGTTCTCGAAGCGCGTCGGCCATCGGACTGATTCGAATTGATTTTTATGTCGGGATTATGCTAAAATTTTCGCCCGACACATAGAACCAAGCCAAGCTAACAATATCTGTTCACAAACTGTAACTTAAAACAAATGTAAATTATTTTGTAAGTAAAACATTAAATTTAATTTAGAACAAATGCGAAATTCAATGGAAAACTTTTAACCTAATAATTTAAAGTCTTTGCTCGTCATTTTTTAAAATAAGAAAGATATATTCACATTAAAATTAAAATGTCTTTTAATTTGCCGCCATTATTATTAGTATCCGGAATTTTAAATTCAAACGAAAAAAACAGCGAAGCCGCTTAACAAAGTACTAATTACGAATTCCTCAATGTGTATTCCTTTTTAAAAACACGCCAATGTTAAATGCATCTGTGCGTAATATTAATTTTGTATATTTAAATAGCAGACTAATAAATTATCTGTGATCGTACATCGTTATCTAAGATACAATTTTAACGTAGGATTTTACAACGTTGGTCTTTTAGCAGAAAACCAAGAAATACATATTATCTACTACAGTTTGAAATGGTTTTTTTTATTTTTATTTATTAAATCTGTCTCCGGCCCGCCATGTGATCATACATCAAGGTAATCTCGGAATTTTCGATTACTACATTTCCGTGAGAGGCCATTAACGGACAACTACAAAAACGAATGTATGGCCGTAGGTATGTATATCTGCTCGTAACTAATCCTACGCCTACAGCCACGAAGCTTAATTTTAATACATTACCTACCTATTGCGTCCTGTCTCTTTATGCCCCTATAGGTATCAGTCGCGGCGATGCTCGCGTTAAACAAGCGCAGAGTCAAGTAAATAACATTTGCAGTAACAGATTTTTACTCATTATTACTCATATTTAGTCTAGAACTTATTTATTTAATCAATACCGCAAAGAAAACCACAAAACATCTGAGTGCAGACTACTCGAAATAATCTGTGACGTACCTACTGAAAAACGTCAAATCAAAATGGTCGTCATTTCCCATTCGATAATGCGTAATTCGATTTGAAAAATGGCCACTTCTAATCATCCAATCGCATTAAAACGCACGGACCGGTCCCGCGGTTTTCGTATTTACTTATATGTACATATATAAATATATTTAATACATATCCCATCTTATGTACTGTTATATAATACATCAACCGTAAATTTATTTGGTCACCGTCCGATGGCCGTTTTAAGTGTTATTTATCTGTGCCCGAAATGGGTTTTCGAGTTTGAATAAGAAATAGACAAGATAGACGCGTCCGTTTGGATTAGAGTTGCTGTTTAGTTTTCGAACGTGTGGCCCCAGTGTCCACAGATTATAAGAAACAATACATTTTATAATTCCTAACACAGATAAAATACTTTTAATTACAGTCATCATTATAAATTATAGTAATGGTCGTACTATTATCTTTTAGGAACGGTCTCGTTTTCATATCTTTGGTCTGCGATTCAACAATATAAAGTACATTATCGTCTAGAACAGCGAGAATTAATTAAAATTGACCATATTGTTATCTTCAAACGTAAAACGTAATTAATTTACACGCACCTCGTAGACGGTAATTTTTAATTGCCGGTTTTTTTTAAACATCACTCGTGAAACTTGGTAAATGTTAACATTACAAGTGCGTATAAAATTATCCGCTAGTATTTTATCACTACTTCGTTTCTGTTTCTATTTAATATAAGTATATAACGAAGTGAAAACCAGCTATCAACTTTGGTAAGTGGTTTGAATATTTGTGTCAGTTTTCAATATTATCGGACAGCTGCTCGACCTAGCCGTGATTGACAACAATGATCTGTGTCATAAATCTTATCAAATATCAACATTTCTCCATTAAGCAGTAATTTGAATGGTTTATATACAAACTGTTCTGGCCGCCTGTTAGTGAGGGTCCAATAAATTTTATTTGTAAACCATAAAAACACAAATCGACGCCGTACACGTAGTGTCAGGTGATAAGTGTTACATGTGACGCGGGTGGAAACATCGTTACACTATCAACACTTCCTCAACTGGAAACCTAACACCTAAGAACGCCGTTTCGCAACCTTGCCAGCCCTAAAAATTAAAAACGTTGCACTAATGTTGCCCTGTTATCGTGGCACGGCGACAAAAATAATGGCGAGGCATTTTTCAACACTTAAAACATAAAATCGAGTCGTTTTATCGCGAATGTGTACAAAACTGCCTATACAATTCCTGTATTATCTTTACTGTTGAAAGTAAGTGCCTATAATAAGTTTAATGCGCTTCGAACGGTCACATCGGCCGCGGATCGGCGTCTTAGAAAAAAATAACATAACAATAATGGCCGCTCGCAATCATATGATCGTTTTATTCGTGAACGCAACAAGCATTTATAACTTACGTTTGAGAATTTTTATAATATTTATGTGACACTGCGTATTTCGTGTCATAAATATTGTTAGTGTCACGACAAACTTAGTAACCCAATATTATTTTTTATTAGCACAAAAAGTTTTGATTTTGTGTTCTTGCAATTTACAGACATTTTTACGTTTTACAATTAGTGGCAAATTTAAAGTTTATTGTTTGGAACGTCAGAATGAGCATGCGAAACTGTATTTACAGTCTGTGGTGTTTGGATAAAGTTGAAATGGTCGTTAAACAGTTTTCGGCTCACAGATGTATCCACTGATAGCGCCTCGTACTTGCTACATAATCGCCACTTCTCTTGTTTATTACGGTCCGAAGTTTTTTCGCGAATAACATTTTAGAGGTAATCGTATATTAAACACTCGATGCAACAAGCATTTTAGCTACTTATATGTAACATTAATACAGAGGCATGTTTTAACCAAAAATTTCATCACGATAGCTATCTGGTGGCGTTAATTTACATGTTAGTATATTTAAAGATCGCTACTTTAATAGGTCCATAACAATGAAATCTGATTTTAATACGTTACATCTACACCTGTCTTTATTTTGGTATGCCTCTTCACTGCGATTTAAATGTTGTATATCACATTTATCGGTATATACGAATACAACATATTTTTGCATTCCAATTCAAGTACCACATGAGTTAGTCGTGTGCACGGTAAAAGTACTGAGCATTTATTCAAAACCCGTTATCATGCGTTAGTGGGCCATCAGTACAACATTATCATAGTAGTGGACAAATTGATACTCTTATCGGATATATCATAAAATTTACGATAGCTCTCCGCTCACAATATTCGGACAAGTCTTATGTAAATATAATTTCGTGTTGCAATTTGGACACTAATTTACAGACGCCCTAAACGTTATTAAAACGGTAACACTGATAAAAAGGCGCGAACGGACGCCAAGTGATTTTTGCTAATTCCATATTGAAATTTCCGAATCGCCGTGTCAGGCGCGTTCGTTTTCTTCGGTTCAGTGACTGTCCTTTTTTTAAATATAGATAGATTTAACAATAACAAACTATATTATGATAGAATTTATTTGAACAAAAATGTACAATTATAAAATCAAAATATTGATAAAGTTGGCGCTAACCAAGTTATATTTCCGTCGTGTGATTTGTTAAACTTAAAGTAGGTGTAATAATTATATACGTATTTAAAGGTGAGATATAATGAATGTAATTCATTCTAAATAGATGTTAATCATTATAAAATATGGACACGACAGTTTTCAATGAACTTTTCTTCGGTATGACTGCGTATTCAGTGTTAAACAATTCAAAAGGATATTATTAAACACATTCTCAATTGTTATAAGAGCATTTCTATTGAAATAAATGTTAAAACAATGTTGCACGTGTAGGTAGACGTACGTTTACCGTGCCTTGAAGATTTAATAGAATTATTGATTAGGGCACAGATTATAAAACTGATTAACAAAAGCCCGTATCCTATTAACGATAATGATTACATTCTCGTACTGGTATTAAGATACTCCTTGCATTTATCTAGAATTTCTTATCGGCGTAAAACCGTAAATCCTTGCGGGATTATTTTTGGTTTTACCATGTAACAAACATATGGAGACTCCGCTTGGTACATACTTTAAATTTGGCTCAAGGTTTTTTCTGAAAATGCTCAATTTGGATCGTTACTTATTGTGGTATGTTTCTTAGTGGATTATCGAAATGAAATTTTTTAAACAACTTTATTGAAAATATTTAGAAAAGTTATAATTCATTTAGAGTATTGGCAAGTTCAGTTTATAACACTTAAACGAGATTGCGCTTAAATAATGTAAAATAAAGTCTGTTTTTAAATAAAAATTTAACGCAAACTCTATAAAACATAAAACATTAGTAATTTAGTAGAGAAACAATAGCAAAGTTACGAAGAACGGTGAAATTCATGAATGGTTAACTATATATTATATAGGTACATGAAGAAGCACGTCAGGCGGTTAAGGTGAGAGATAGATGGCACCTTATCTTCTGTGCCTACACCATAAAGGACCTGCCGTCAAGATACAACCACTATTTAAATAGAAAAACACGTACTTTTAATGTGTATACATACATACGTTTGTCACCGGCGTGCGGGCGACGACCGTCGGACACCAGTAAGTATTTATATTATAATTACATCGACATTAATAAAATTTATTGTATTTTACACCAATATTATAAGATAAAAGAATCGTTTAGCAACGAGAAACTATCAGCTCCAAAGATAAGAAAAGAACAAAGCAAATTTTAAAGTACTTTGTGCGTTCATAGGTTATCTAGTATTTCTATAATTCCTAGAATTCAAGAAGAAAAATATTAAAAATAAAATAATAAGTATAACCAAACTTAAACTCAATTAAAATGTAATATTATTAGCATCTTTAGCAATTATACGCATCATATTATTTTAACATTTAACAAATAAAATACGGTTAAGCAGTTCAATTTTAATGCTTAATTATCTAAGAAAATAATAATTATCAACAAATTAATGTAGGAATTCATAAATGTTTATGAAATTTAAACTAATTCTTTGGAAATAAACATTTCACTTTTTCAATTATAAAAAAATTTTGGTGCAATCAGTGTTTCTCGTATTATTTTGTGTTAAAAGTCAGTTCGGCATAGTAATCCTTTAAGCTTTAGAAAATTTGTGCTTTAATAATATTATTGATACAATCACGCATTAAAGTTTATTTACTAAGAAAATTTAATAATATTGCTTGAATATGTTTATTGTAGGCAATTTTTGTATTTTGCATTGTTTCCTGTACACTTTTTGCGTGGGGCAACACAACAGAATGCCTATATTTTGAATTTAAACGTGCAGATACAAATTTTTCACACAGTTGTAATAAAACAGAGGCGCGCTAGGTCATTGGGGCGATTTAAATTAAAATTTATGTTAATGCCATTTTGCTTACACTCATTAACTTTGTTATGTAATATAATGCAAGCTATGTTACAACGTACTAAAGAAACTTATGCATCGCTATCAGAGTACCCGTTTTACGATAAAACGACCAAACTCTACAATAATATACACTTATTAATGCCTTCGTCGTATTTCGTTAGTCTTTTTTTATACGGCAGCTTTAGAAATTTTTCTTCGGAGCCATTTTTTTATAAACGCAGTTTGGAAGTTTTGACGCCGGCTATTTAAATAAATCCGATTTATAAGAAAAATCGTTAATAAAACTGTTAAATCAATTATTATTACATTATATCCTAAGTTTCTGTAAATGTATGTTTCTGTATATGTACCTATGTACCATATTACAATTATATTCTAAGTATATAAATTTATTTTATTTAGCATTAAGAGTAATAACATTTTATTTAAAATATATTTTTAATTTTTATTATAGTTTAAATGTGCTATTATTAATTTAATCGTCAATCGTATTATTTGATTTTAGACCTTAAGAACATGTATATTAAGCATAAAATAAACATCTTTATAATATCATTATAATATAATAAGATGTGTTATATTAAATAAGCGTTTAAAAGGAATAGCGCAAATATAGAATTTTAATACGGTTCGTAAAATTCGTTATTCAAATTATTCGTAGAATTCAGTTTATAAAACTTAACGGTCATAAAGCATACGCAAATTCTGCTCTCAGTAAGTCGTTTTTATTATTCAAGTAGATGCAGATCTACTAAAGAGGTCTTAGTGGATTATATGTTTTGTTGATTCATTATTTTCTTGTTAATTGCTCCAAAAACTAGCTTATATCGTCGTGTTGGTGGCCGTTTTTTTGTGCGCCGTAGTGTAAAACTAATGTTATTACTTTAACAGTATACAGCCGAGTATATTTTAAGAGATACTCACGGATTTGAGATGTTTCATCCGGGATGATTCTGATGAGTTTAGTTACATAGGTAGGTACATATATATTAAATGTGTGTACAGGTAAATAAGTTATTTTTGAATTTACTTTTTTTTGTATACATCACGTTGTTTTAGAATTTAATCTATTTATATAATTCGGGAACCGCAAATCTTATCTTTATTGGTAGTTATCTGCTTGCGTCGACATCAAAATTTTATGGACTCGTAACATCATACGATTTTAGAAAGAATAAAAACTTTATCAAAACATAAGTCAATACTCATGTCAGGTCTTCCCAAAAAATTTTAAAACGCGAAATTACAGAAATAATACAGCCATAATGCCTACAGTACTTTATTGATATATTCATATTTCATACCTCCAGTTTCAAGTCATAGCTCTCAAGGGACAAAAAGCCGGGCCAAGGCCGAGGGACGCGGTATAGTCTGTTACAATCCCGGTAAATCCTGATACACAAGTCTATATGAACGATAAGTGCCTTCATAAAATACTATGAACTAGAGGGATAACTTAAAAGCCACTAATTTCTTTAGTCACTCAATTTTATCAATGTATGTTGATGTTTTTGCGCCTAACATTACTACTTGGATATTATAATGCCTTCGAGAACGTTTTCAAATTGTAATAACTCAAAGTTGTAAGTTATAAATATTAAAAAAAATAATTAGAATGTACATTTTTTATTTGTACTCAAAACAAAATGTATTCTAATTTTAAAACATATTGAAGCCAACACATTCATTATGGTTGCATCGGTGCATAATATCCACGTAGCTACTTAGTTCGCATGAAGCACTAATGACCTGTGACCATGGCATTATAACTAAATGTTTTTTTATAATTCTTATTAGCAAAGTACATTTCGAAATTTAAAAATAAATACTACACAAAAATCGTTGGGCATTAAACAATAAACACCAATAATTATTATTATGAATTAAAATAGAATTTACACACTAATTATTATGAATTAAGATAGAATTTATAATCTGTTCTATACTTTATCTGTGAGTATTAGAGAAATGTGTAATAACAGATAAATAATTAAGTAACATTTAGACGCGTAATATAATTTACCGTCGGTGACGTATCGATGCCAGATCCAGCTGATACGCGTTATCTCGTGTTATTTATTTTATCGTTTTAACGACAAATTGTGTTATAACATTTTAGCAACTGATTTACTACCATACAGCTTACACATTAAAAATATATTACTTTGATTAATGTCACTTGAGCTGTGTTAAACATCAATGTACGGAATTTTACAATTTTAGTTAATTATTGGATTACTTTTTTTTCATTAAATTGTTTTGGATTTTATTGTTAAGTAATATTAAAATCCACTGGATGGTATGATGGTGTAGAAATGACGATGTATGATTTGTCGCCCAATAATATCTGTTTGGTATTGTAATATTTATGATCTTTAATTTAATATTAAACTGTTTTTATAAACTATTAGAGTAATGCGACACCAGACCAGTTTAAATGTATATTAAGGAAAATTTCATTAATCATTTTAATTTTATAAACATTATAGTTATTACCGCGTTATTCTTCGATACCTAATATCCAAAAATTTAATGTTATTTCAATATAATACTATGATCCCTAACATTATAATTGAGCACTATAGACGTCATTAGGTAGAACACATTCGCTGTAATTTATCAATCCCGTAAAACTTACTACAAAGACGTATTTTTTATTTAAACTTTAAGTATACTGCTGTCATAATTTTAATATTATTATTTTTACATTAATAATGGCCATTGCAAAAAAAGGATTAAATGTCCAAACGTTACCTGCTTTAACAAAAACAATGAACCCTAAATCTTTTGGAAAGTTGTCTCCCAAAGCGCCGTTAGGGTATCTTTGTGGCGCGCACCAAAAATACTTTTTTCCCCGTCATTGTCAATTGAATTTTATTGTTGGTTTCCGAGATAGTCTCTTTTGTGCCCAACCGTGCGTTTAAAGCCGCTCGCTCCGTCTGTACCTACCCCGACCCTATAAGAGCAGTTGGCTACAATGGACTCCCTGCTGTACAGCATTTTATCTTATTTGTTGTCCCCAGCCCGCGTATTCCATCAGGTGTCCATCCGCATTCATTTATTCACACATCACATATTCCAACACTTATTATCATGCGTCGTCAGCGACGTCATTGAATCTATTTGGTTTTTTTAGCTCTTCACCACACGGCGTTGAGTCGCCTCAAGTTCACGGATTGTGCCGCGATCTTATGCGCATTTTTTAAAATGTTAACAGCCTACGGGGACAGGTTGGTGTTATGATTTGACCGTGTGAGCTTTTTATGGCTCGTAACGCGTTAATTTACTATTCATCAGCGATAAAGCGGCGGCGCGGTGGACGCATTACAAACCCGCGATTACATATTCCGAACGCGTTGTTCCACTTGTTATAACAGCTCCCCGGTGCACGGCGCGCCTAATGTGTCGCATTGGACATCGCTACGATTTTCGGACTCGCATTTTGATATCACATCTGCATACCTCGGACGTTGTTTACCTCTGCACTTGTATAGCACAATTGTTTTCTAAGCTTGCCTTTTATCTAGCTATTAATAACAACACAGATGTAAACAGCGCTCATCTATATTACGGCGGGGGTGTCGTGTGTGTACCTAGCGTGTGTCACTGAAAGTATAGCGTACGTACCCTAGGCTGAGCCATGAAAGCTCGGCCCGAGCCCGGGTGCAAGGCTCCGCTGGCCACCACGAACGTTTTTCGTCACGGGCCCAAGCTAACACACCACACAAGCGCGTGAACACATACACATCAATTATTTGACACCGTCACAACGGCCCGCTAGCTCACTAGTGTCATAATGCACTCGCGACGGTGTAGCTGGTGGGTTCGTACGGAACGCGGAGCCGAGCGAGGCGCGGGGGAGCGGGAGGCCCGGCGCGCTCGGCGGTCTGGCGGACACTGGCGCGGCCGGAGCGCGCGGAGCCGTCGCCGGGGCGTGGCGGCCAGCCCCGCGCG
>DWMF01002093.1:0-10495 GCA_018244815.1 Parelbella polyzona | reverse complement strand
AACTAACTCATCTGCCAAATGGTTTTGTATTGACAGCACAAATAATCACAACATTAATTATAATATAAAGATAAATTTAAATTAAACTTCAACCAGTTTAAAAACAATATACGAATAATTCTATGTGGAACGGAAACAAATGAAATAACTACACTGTGATGTAATCGTGTGTTACTCAGTTCCAATACCCTACGGATTGTGTGTGAAATAATAATGTCATAACAGTCCTGTAACGCAAACCGGCTCAGTAATTAATCAATAACCAATATCAGTATTACACTCTTAGTCTTGCGGTTTCGTTTAATTCAACACCAATCTATAAATATTAAACCGCTGAGAGTTCATAATTAGAACCTTATTGGGTTTCTATGGTAACGAGTGTTTAACACGGCTGAATTTCATTCTGTTCTTTCTATTTATTTAATACTATCCGCTCTATCTTGATGGAATCGAATCTTAAAGTGTACCGATTTTCGCATTTATTTAACTCGTTTGTGACTCTACATTCGCTAACTCTACTTTATACTACATTTAAAATGGTAGAATGTAAAAACGAACTATAATATATTTTTTATTTTATGAAACGCACTAATACTTTAAAACAAGTTACGTTAATTTCGTAATAGCGTCTCTGAAGCGTTGATAGTTACTTGTAATATAAATAGTTGCGACAATCTTGTATATGTCTTGTATGCGAAAATAAACTTTACACAAGAGCAATAAAGTTTAAAGTACAGTAACTCACTGTATAAACTTATAACGTTTTAGGGAAAGATTTAAAAAGTTTCCAACTACCGTACGCAGAAGATACATACGTCTAAACTGCCGCGATGACTGGATGTTATTCCCGAACTTATGCATTCCCGTGGGAGTCAATAACACCATTCCATGAAATATATGGGACAGAAATTTAAAATTTCGCTCTAACGTTGCAACCTTAAATTTATTGGTATTTATAATGCAACCAGTATATAGCGATCATTGTAATGTATGAATTGGTTTCGTATGTAATTAAATTTAACCGAATCGTAGGTAGGTGCAATAAATATTTCAATTTAATCTTATAATTGCCATTATGCTTGCTACTTTCGTTCGAATTTCGAATAGCAGTTCTATTTCCAGTGTCAACTTGCTAATAAATATATTTCAATAAGACACAATATTAAGTAAGCAGTATTGAATTTGGATTTTCAAATATTACAAAATTCAAGGCACGCTGTTCTACTTAAACATATTTCAGAAATATTTGCTATTTGCAAAAACAGTTACCTATATCCAAAAATACTGCAGTACACAACATCTAACGTTCATTAATTCGAACCAACATTCCCAGTCGCATTTCTATTCGCATTGTTCTAATTTCTTACATCACCTCACGTAACTAACCTTACGATTTGAAATAGATTTTTTTTTGTAAAATTTAATGATCGCCGCAGAATTCTCACACCTCGCGAGCGAGAGTGGCGCACGTCACTCGTCAAGTAAACTCGCTTAAGGGCCAGAATTCTAGATCATTCTGCATATTTCAACAATTTTACAATACTAGCAAAACGTTTTTTAACGTTTTGGTACTGGTCTTCATACCGAGCATTACTTATTTACGTAATAATTGTCGTCGCATATATAGTGTTCATCCATTTTATGCGGTTTGAGTACTTAGATCCAAGCACTTTAAATCATAAATATTCTATGAAGCGTTTAACAGTATCAATCTGAGTTACATCCTGCATGCTATTATAGAATATTTAAAAACCCAGCCTATTCCTTCAGCACGTCATGTGAAAAGGTGTAAAAAAATATTTCTTTATCTATTATCAATTTTTCTTTCAATCAGACTAATTCGCTTAGACGCGAAGAAATCTAGACATTAAGTAATCAAATGTATCATTAGAACCCTTAATGCATGGTGTGTTGAGGTGTTCGACTCACGAAGCCATCCAATCCAAGCGATTATCGAGCTTATTGTCATACCATTAAAGATCAAGAATGTCCACGTAACGTCAAGTTAGAACTTGTAAGTACTTGTAAGTAGTCGTTGCTTAACGCGCATTATCAATCTGCGCAGGCGCCGTACAAGTGAATCTCTTAATAGAATGTAATTAAGCCATGATATGTAAAAGAGCAAAAAATTGTGAGCTAGTATTATTCAGAGAAAATGGCTTTTAAAATAACATTTAACAGTTTTCAAGTCTTACTTTAGCAACGTTTGTTATTCATAAATATGTATATGTTCATTTAGAGCATACACAATGAAATGAACATATAATGATAAGTGAGAAATAAATACAAATTAATGAAAATATCAAGAAACGATTCATTAGAAAAAAAATGACCAATAAAAAGATTAAATAATAATGTAAAGACTTTACTCATTACATTTAAATTGTTTCTTTCAACTAGTGAATGTATATCAGGGATCAGTATATCATCCACCCTTATCCGCTATTGGTATATAAGTAAATGGAGAATGATAAGAGTTAAGACCATAGTTTACCATGTTGCCAGATTGACTCTCTCTCCCTCTCTACTACTCTATTTTGAATTCATTCGACACATATTTTTAATAAAATATTGAGTTAAATTTAAAATCTTTCACAGCATTTGCATCGTATTTTTATCCCATTGATATTTCGGTCATATTTTACAAAGACACGAAGTAAAAGATTAAAAATAAAGTTTTCCTGCTGAGGAAAAACTTTGTCCCGTTCGGATTTGTTATTTAAGTAAAATGTGGAATTAAGTTTAGTGCAAAACTTCGTCTCATCGGTTTCAGGTAGCGGTCAAACTAGATATTGTCTGAAACGATTGGCGAAGCGCCAAAACTGATTTATTGCATCTTTTATATACATTAGAGACACGCTAGGTGCAGAATTTCAAAAATATTTGTATGCGAAAGAGAAAAAACTGTGAAAAGTTACTTAAGTGTTGCATAGCTCATTAATCATAAAAAAACGTCGCGTTTTCTAAGTGATATACGGAATAAGTACTTATATTTTATAGCAATACTTCACAAATAACTTGTTTGATGGCAACACTTCCCTGTAAGTGTAAAGCAAAACCTATCTAATTAGACGTACTTGTAAATATGTAAGCAAATCAACTGATCAAGAGGTACCGGGTTCGATCCCTGTATCGGGCAGTGTTATTGGGTCTTCTTGAATTGTAATTCCAGATAGTAACAAGGAGTCTCAAGTTATGTTAATTCGAAATATTAAAAAAAACTCGATAACGATAATCGGAAATAAGTCCTAGTAATTTCGATTAACAATAAGAAAAACATTTAAATAATTGGTGAAAAATTAGATTATGTCAAGAATCGTACTAAATCGAATTATGAAATACTTCAAAGTTACTTGAACAGACGTGTAGACGATTGATCTAGACTATCATTATCATAAATTCTTATCGTTCCACTGTTATACCTACGTGGATCTCCTTTCAAAATCAGAACAGTTAAAACAGAACCCGTCAAATTACAACGAAAATACGTACAAACACGCAGAGAACAAAAGAACAATTGCCAACAAAGAACAGTTCAAAGAACATACAAGAATATTGTAATGTCCATTACCCGCATTTAATAGACTTATGTATATACAGCATACATATATATAATATTTGCGGTCTGCAGTGGAGTCTGGTAAACCCGAAGTCTAACTATAGTGAAGGGACTAAGTATTAAAGTCGACTTTAGTACGCATATTTCTGTTCGCTAAAATAATAAGCGAAAGAAATACAACAATCATTATTTTATCATCACGCCACGTTTCTCACGTGGTAAGCAGACAGCGCCGAGTGCCAAATATCCTTACGAACTTAGCGTGTTTCTTCAACATATTATAATCATTCTCTACATATCCAAAAAAATACTCATAATTCCATACTTCCTACATACCCAAAAGCGATGTTTTAAAATGTCAAGTACTTCAAGCTCGTATTGATATAAAGAATTTGCAAACGGTATAAGGTGCTAATTAAATTTACCCGCGTGAGGAGAATGCATAAAAATTGAATTTGTTCGGGTAACTGATGAAAAGCTTTGAGTTTAAAGCTCTTTCAATTTCCCCCTACAAGTATGTTTTTTAAATCACTTCGTTATACGCGAACGAAATAAACGAATGGTTAAAACTGTTTAAAAAAAATATTTTTAAAATATGAATTTATGGCAGTAATGAATTTACAAAAGCGCGGCCATCTTTTAAGGCAGTTATTTGGTATTCGGAGTTCCCTGCCTATCCTGTAAGGGATCTTGAGTGACGTTATAGATGAAATAACTCGTTATGAAACACAAAATAAATTAGTCCTTAACGTCAATTCAAAAGCATGCCTTTTGATGATAAATAAATGTTAAGCGAAATATTGGATATTTAAGTTTTTTTAACCGTTTATCCATTTAAATATGTTAAGCAATATATACAAAAAATCGCAGGGTTAAGATAAAACTGATATTTTCTAAATTTCTCGACATAATATTTTATATTGAATATAACGTATCATGTAAATACGTATCAAGTAAATGCGTATCATTTACGTAATGTATTTAGTAACGTATAACTAATTTACTGTAGTATTTTATGACGCACATGGTCTTATATAGAGACATGTCTCGAGGTAACTCTATATATAGCACATATTTTTAATACAAGTGACCATTATCTTCTATTTCAAAAATTATACAACAAAGTAACTCGGTCGTTCACTCTAAGTAAAATATCCTCTTACATTTATCCCGATCCCAACTTTAATGTCAGTATATTTATTATACCTCTCAGGATTGAGGTTTTTAAGATAATAAGGCAGACGCATTATGTATTAGAAAATAATTAAAAAGTGTCCGTCGCTCGCCGGCCGGCAAGAATATTGTCCAAGTCGTCAGAAACCCGTTAATAAGAAGTGATAGCATTTGTCGTCGGGAAATTAATGGAGTCCTGAACGACTAATAGGTAAGGCATAAATTTCATCTAAACGATTTTGAAGCATTCGGTCTGTACGTTAATAATCAGGATTTTTACGTATACCCGATTGTAAATTTAAAAGGCAAATATTCCTATACTTTCAAAACCCTATCTTTACAGCCGAAAATTTCTTATAAATACATACGTAAGCACAGTTTATGTTGAGGCGTTGATAAAAAGTAAAAAATATTAAAGAAACACAAAAAAAACATTCCAATTAAAAAGCAAAAAAAAAGAAGGCTACTTACTACATTATTTTAGTACATAAAATACTAGTCTCGAATAGAGAAAAGTAAATACGTAAATAATAACCAACCAAAAAAATCCGGAGCAACAAAAATCCAAATGAAAATGTGCACAAAATAAAAATATATAGCACTTCACATAAACAGAATCTTACGGCACACCGCACACAAATAAAAAAAAATCTTAGAAGCTCTGAAGTTATGCAAAACGCACTTTTACAAACACCAACAACACTCAACTTTACCCGTTTGCCGCCAACTGCTCCAACTTTTTTTCTAAAATAGTTCGCGTTTAAAATTGCAGTTCAAAAGATTTACTAAAAAAAATTCGCGAATAGGGCCCTCCGGGCTGAAAGTTTCGCGTCGCGTGGTCGCGCGTGTCACCGGAATTCGAATGAGGAATTTTCGGCTATGATGGGGAAGATGTGCGCATAGCTGTGGCTTAGATGAGACTGTGGCGTGGCATGTACCGCGGCACTCGCACTGTGTGGCCGATGCCGACTTTCGCCCCGACCGGTCGCCCTACAGCTCAGTCGACCGGTGACGCATCCAGGAACACTATTAATTCTCTACATTTAACACTATGACTATTTTTCTCTCGTATCCACATCGCTGAATTGCCCTTTTATTCGCTATGATAAACCGTACGCCTCCTGATTGCTTAATAATAAAATAACTTGGGTGCCTACCGATCGCTAGACGAGTCGACTCCGTTAGGGGTAGCGAACGTAGCTATAATTGTAAATGAATTTAGTTGCCACAGAAATTTTAGCACGATCGCGTTTCCATTGTCGACGCGTGAAATTAAACATATTGTTATGTAAATTTTCAAAATGTATTCACAAGAAAGTGCATCGTAACTGTTCGGAATTAGCTGTACAAGGATGTTATGATAATGATGAAAGGGAATGTTTTGTTGTTACGTAAGCAATAAATATTCAAACACAAAATTTAATAAACATATTGCTGCATTCTACGTTTTTGATTAAATACATACATATGTAATATGTTTTCGTTGTATTAGTATTATGTATGGGATTTCCTTGGTTTTAGGAAAATCGTTGACAATGAATTCTATATATTCCAATTCTGCAAGTAAAATTTTACCAACATATGACGCATTTTCTTGTATCTTAGAACTATTTGGAAATAACTTAGTTACGTAAGGATTCTTCTTAATATTCTCGTATGGTAACAGGAAAATACATACATATACATATGTATATGAATTAATTAATTGCTGGTTTAGCTGACTTTATTATACTGATTCATTATATTATTTGTGTACGTATGCTTTATTTAGATGACATTCATAATTCATTTACATCAAGAAACACTACTTTGTGTGCTAGTAGGTTACATGTGCTATAAGTATTTAGACGTGTTCTTTTTCAACCGATCTACAATTATTCGGGCCATTGAAATCAAATTGTGGTTTTATTACATCCAATAGCCACTAGTTGCCACTGCCGCCCATATACATCTACAACCGATCTCGAATCGGAAACAATAGAATTGTAAGGGACTATCAGTCCAATTAATATTTTTTTAAAAACGTAATTTTTATTAGCAAACGTAAGATGTAACGTGGAGCTGTATTACACTACTGTGCCTACCCCTTAGATTAAACAGGCGTGATGTTACTTTCTGTTCATTTTTTATTAATATTATTAGTTAGTGTTTGTTAAGTTGGTGACAGTAGGTACTGAAAAAACAGCATCACATTTCCTTGTTTCATTTTAAAGAGTTATCTTTAAATTGTCATGGAGAATTATGAATTAAATGTTTACAGGCCGGAACGACCATTACTCCTATTAACATAAACCACAGTACCTTTAATACGTATACATGTAACAGGCATGTTTAAACAGCCGTTCAATGGTCTTATCTGCTTCGTGGAATTAAATACAATTTTAGCATTAATGGTGCACAAAATGGGAATAAAGTAACTATGTTACTGTAATATAGATAATAAGTATCCTTGTTGTGAACGGTAACCCAGTTCACAACTGTGTAACTCCAGCGGGTACAGCCAGGAAGTCGCAGGAGCAGGATGCGTGGACCGGGGCGCAACTTCAGGCAACTGTCCTAGTTGCTTGTTGGTGCTTGTTTTCTGTTAGTCAAACTTTGCCACAAAGGAACTAGCTATCATTATATTAGACCAGGTACGAAAGCTAATACGTGTCGATGTAACAAAACTATCAAATTTAGAAACCCGTAAGACAAATGTTGCAATGCTAATGTGAAAATGTATACGTTGTTGGAGAATCAGAATGTTGTCGAGTTTATTTACACCTCAGAAACACCAGTTGCTTCATTATTATGTTATTGATTGATGATAAATTATTTTTATTTACAAAATATGTATACATTCCACATATAAAATGTTTATGTTAAACTTCTATTGAATTGACATCAGTCATCAACTGTGTAAAAAATTTTTCGGACACCCAATATTTTTCGTCACAATCTGATATATTGACTGATGATAATTACCATAGATACGAGACCAAAAGCGTGGTAACTTGTCTCACCACTGTGAATCGACGAGCAGAGAATGATGTTATAAATTCTGATAGATATACGAGTTGATGGAGGAGTCAGTCTTCGAAACTAGCGTGCGAGTATAAGGACAGTGATGTATGTATATAGAAGAAATAGCTCAGGTGAAGATATAGTAAGACATAGTATGCATACGGGAATCGAATAGATGTAATGTTCATGATGACAGTGACAAGATAGAAGCAACAACAAAATTACTTGTCATAACCCAGCGGAATTACTGTCACGAGTTTAATTTCGGGTAACCATTGAACGTTGACATATTTGTAATTGAATTAATCAGCTACTGACTACAAAATTTAAAAACATATTTTTAAGTGTTATAATTTGGAGTAGATTAAAAATAAATGGAAAACGGGCAAAATTTAAAAACGATTTATTCAATGGCTAATTCACTGTTTCCAACAAACATAATGTTCGGATATATTTATTGTTTTATAGAAAATGTATCATCGCCCATCGCTGCTCCGTTAACAGTGGAAGGCGTCGGTAATTTTATTCGAAAATGTTAAAATTTTGTCGTCTACGTTATAATTCATTGAACTTTCCCTCGAAAAGTCAAAAGCCGTGTTAACATAAAGGTTCTACGAGATTTATACAACCCAAATGAGATACAATTAGCATGACTTTCTAAATACTGAATATATTATGGGTTCTTACAGTAAGCAGTGACAAAATTTCAACAATTTTATAGCTTCAGGCAATTTATATCTTCTTTCGCAATCGAAATTGTGAGTGCTACCTCAAAGTGTACGGTCGCTAATGTAACCATTTTTTTTACCTTTCTTTCAAAGTTTCTTAGCCATTTTTTAACTATCATAATTTTCTGGTATATAATAGACTTGATTGTTGAATAAATTGTCTTTAAGACATTTGGTTAAAGTATTTAATAGAATTAGAAGCAACTTCTATATACCAAAGCGTTAAAGATTTCATAGACCTTGCTAATAATGGTCGTAGCTTCAAGCGGCCAGTCTCGTCTAGATGTTTATCAGATGTTAATATAAAAACCATTTAATGTTTATGTCACGTCTATTTAAGTAGCTTTGATTTAGGTCCCAAAGCAAAGTAAAGCATTAAAATATAACGACTGCGGCACACAATAAAACTATGCCGTTAAATATACCGACCGAGCAATAAATGACCGGTAATAAATAAAAAAAACCGGGTATATAAATATAAAAATAACGAACGTTTTCTTTTTTAAAAAAATTTTACGTGCATTTCTAATATTGACATTTGATATTATATGTACAATTATTTATTTAACTTCATTTATATTAAATCGATTAAATTAAAATTAAAAATTTAATTAAATTTCTATTTTTTTTCCCAGTTTGCTAGAAATTAGAACCATCGGAGATGTTCGTTCATTAAATCAATTTATTGTTTCCATGAGAGATATGATAGATATGAGAGATATGATAAAAAGTTTGATAAATAACTGATGTTTATCTGGCATGTATCAGCCGATCTCGCGAACATCTCACTCGCTACTTGCGGGCTACCGTCGCAATAAACAGAAATCCGATACCTTCTCTACGACAGCCATTTAAACTACACGATCGAGATAAGCAGATCGTTTTATTTATAATTTACAACCCGATCCGACTGGCTCCTAGCGCCAAAATCGACTGCATTTTTTTTCACTTGCACATGAACTTCAATTTAATTCAGGAATAAAATTGAAATATCGGGCCTAAATGAAAAATAATGGGACAACAAAATAAGTCTTACAACTTCGCTATCAGAATAGGTTTTTTTATATTTTCATATGCATGAATTAATTATAACGTGAGGAATTCATGGTGGTATTCCACGGACAAAGTCGCAGAGTGTGAATGAATTATATCAATCCAGCATTTCTGGAAGGTGGAACTTCGCATAGTGTAGCGTTATGATGATTATGATGTGAAAATAATAGGTCTACAACGACCACGTTCAGTCTAATGAAATCTTTTTATGCTTCTAAATATAGAATCACAAAGAAGATTAAAACTATAGGATATCATTATTATTAAACTACCTAATATAATATGATAATGTAATCGTAAATCAAATAATGATAGAAGATAAAACATTCTATTAACAATAATATATTTTAATGTGAAATTTATTTAAACACAACTAATTGTAGATACAAACAAACGAATTTCCAAACAAGCTCGTTGAGGGTGATTTTCTAACTCTAATTCTATATGTTACATTAATTTTAATTGTAATTCTGTATATTTCACTACATTTTGCAAATTAAAGGTTTTAATTAAATAAATACCACTTCAGCTGTTTTATTTCACACGTAACATAATCTTAATGCGTCATTATACAATATATATTTTATTACTGACATTGCTGTTACTATAGATAAGACAAAACTGAACAAGTATTTTTGTTTTGTTCCAGAAATAACCTCATGCCATCATGACATCTCAATACCACAAGCAGAGGGGTTGTAATACTGTTAAGAGACGTTCAATAGCAAATCAAACATTCGATTGTTAATTCGCAAAGCAAATTTAGATTCTAAAACTGCAGATGCGGTGTCCAACAGCTGCATTTGATCGTTCTAACAATTTTCAAGCATTGATGTATTCATTAACCCTTCACGCCCTAAATCAGCCTACGAACGGAAGGGTTGAATCGCCGCACCGATTCATCATTCGCCGGCGCGAGGCAAATCGATTTGTTATATCGATTTATAAGCACGTGCTATTTCTAACATTATATATTTTA
>DWMF01002092.1:0-10497 GCA_018244815.1 Parelbella polyzona | reverse complement strand
CCTGTTAATCGTAATAATTCTTTATCATTAATAAAATCAAATTTATCAAATTTCATAATTTTAGATCCCTATAATTTTTATTTTAAATATATTTTATAGGAATTTTAAAATAACTAGGTTATGCAAGAATTCTATTATGTAAATCAGAAAAATATGTTAAATTAGGATATAAATTAGAGTCTAAAATTCACGCAAGAACATTTCAAAAACAAGCACTACCCATAATTGATGATGGATAACTTAACGGCAACAAGTAACCAATAATATTTAAAAATTTGTCACTACGCACAACACCAATTTGAAAAAATAATCCCGATAAAAAAGCAAATAATAAAAAAAATAAAATTGCTACCACTAAAATAACCTTCAAATCATTTGAACAAAGCGCAATTAAAATACCAATTAAAGATGCTAAAAAAGAACTTAATATAATTGCTCAACATAATGCAAGTCAATTAATTCATTCAATATGAATTCCTTCACCATAACTAAAAAAAGCAATTAAAAATAACCAAAGTGAACCAATTAAACTAGTAATTAAATTAATGGCAATTAAAACTAAAATTAATTGATAAATTTAAGCTTTTAATAAATTTAATTGGCGTGCAAAAGTAGTTTTTCGAAATTCATAAAAAGCAATTGCTAAATCAAGAATACCACTAAGAACCCCCACTAATAAAATTGACCCTGGTAACGATAAATAACTAGCATTACTATTAAACATATTAGTCATACGAATGCTAATAAAATATAAAATAACTGGTAAAACAAATGTTACTAAATAAGTATGTCATGATGTAAATCAATATTTACTAACAACACGTAATAATGGTAAGTTCATTCTGGCTCCTTAATTTTTAAGCACTAATAATAATTTCTATTTTAACATCGTGTTCTTCAACTGGCAAAGGGGTTGGCACTAACTGTTCAATAAATGCTAACCCAATCACAAGATGATAATAATTTTTTAAAAACCGATCATAATAGCCTTTCCCATATCCTAACCGAAAATTGTTTTGATCAAAAGCAACGATTGGAACAACAAGAACATCAATTTTTTCTGCATAAATTATTGGCAATGAATTTAATGGTTCATAAAGACCAAAACGTGAATTAAATTCTAAATCAGTTGTTAAATTGGTAATATGATAAAATTTTAAATTATTACCATCCATTCGTGGTAATAAAACATTAATTTTTAATGCAAATAATTGTTTAATAATAAAAATAGTATTAACTTCATTTTTGATTGAATAATAAAGAGCAATTGTTTTACTATTTTGTACACCCGGATGTTGAAAAAAAGTATTAAAAATCTGAGTTTCTTTTTGCTGCCGTAACTCAGATGAAATCTTGCTTCTTACAAGCAATTTTTCTTGTCGAATTTCTTGTTTAGCACGATTTATCATTAACCAACACTACCTTCCATATCCATTTTAATTAACTGATTTAATTCAACTGCATATTCCATTGGTAATTCTCTTGTAAATGGTTCTAAAAATCCCATAATAATCATTTCCAAAGCTTCTTGTTCTGATAAACCACGACTTTGTAAATAAAATAATTGTTCCTCAGAAACTTTACTTACTGTTGCTTCATGCTCAATTTGTGATTCATTATTATAAACTTTATTCTGAGGAATTGTATCGGAATGTGATTTTCCATCTAGAATTAGAGTATCACATTCAACCCTAGCTTTTGAATACTGTGCTTTTGGTCCAATATGAACCAACCCACGATAGTTTGCTGTCCCACCATTAAAAGTCATTGATTTAGAAATAATTTTAGAAGAAGTATTTTTTCCCAAATGAATCATTTTTGAACCAGCATCTTGAATAACATTTCCCTTTGCTACCGCAATTGAAATACATTGTCCTTTACTATTATTTCCTTTTAAAATAACACTCGGATACTTCATATTAATTTTTGATCCAATATTACCATCAATTCATTCCATTTGACCATTTTCATCAACAATGCTACGCTTTGTTACTAAATTTAAAACATTATCACTCCAGTTTTGAACAGTTGTATAACGCATTTTTGCATTTTTTCCCACAAAAATTTCAACAATAGCAGCATGTAAAGAATCACGAGAATAAATTGGTGCTGTGCATCCTTCAATATATTGTAATTCTGCATCATCATCAACAATAATTAATGTGCGTTCAAACTGACCACTATTCTGATAATTAATCCGGAAATAAGCCTGCAATGGTTTTTCTAATTTAACTCCCTTTGGAACATAAATAAATGATCCACCCGATCAAACAGCTCCATTTAAAGCAGCATATTTATTATCTGTATTTGGTACTAATGTTCCAAAATATTTTTTAAATAACGCTGGGTGTTGACGTAATGCGGTATCACAATCTAAAAAAATAATTCCTTTTTCTTCAACTTCTTTTAACATACTTCCATAAACTGGCTCACTATCATATTGAGCTTTAATTCCAGCTAAATATTCAAGTTCGGCTTCTGGTAAACCTAACCGGTCAAAGGTTTTTTTAATTTTTTCAGGAACCTCATCTCATTTTGTTGCAATATGTTCTGTTGGTTTAATATAATAAATATACTCATCAAAATCTATAAATTCTAAGTTTGGCCCTCAACTTGGATTTTTTATTTTTAAAAAATTATGATATGACTGTAACCGATATTCTCGCATTCAATCTGTTTCATTTTTATGATCTGAAATTTCATTAATAATTGTTTCATTAAGACCTTTCCCAGTATTATAGTAATAAATATCTCCATCATTAAAACCATATTTATAACTAGAAAATTCTTTAATTTCTTTTTCTTGCTTTAATTTTGGCATTAATAAGACCTCCTTTGGCATTAATCATTATCTGTTTTTAATAAATCTAATAATAATGTTTGAAAACCAGTAACACCAATTGTCGCACATTTAATTCGATTAGGTTGTTTTGCAATATTAATAAAAGCAATTAAATCGTTTAACTTGTTCTCATCATATTGTTTGTCAAAAACCATTGCTAAATAATTTTCAATAATTGCTAAACCATCCTTCATTGTTTTTCCTTCTAGTTCTTGCGCCATAATGTCACTTGATGCTGTTGAAATTGCACAACCGACACCGTCAAACCGAGCACTTATAATTTTATTCCCTTCAATCATTAATTCTAAATAAATATCATCAATACATGATTCAGAAGCTTGATCAATTGAATAAACTGTTGGTTTCTTTGTTAAACCTTTGTATTGTGGTTCTGAATAATGGTCCATAATAATTTGTCGTAAAAACATTGGGTCATTTTTATTAAATTCCATTTAAACCAACCTTCCTAAAAAATCTTTCTCATTTGCAAGCGCCGATACTAACAAATCAATATCTTCATAACTATTATAAATTGAAAAACTAACTCTAATTGTATTTTTCTCTGGAATAACAGTACCAATTAACCGCGCACAATGATCACCACTCCGAACAGCAATCTTATTGCGGCTTCCTAAATGCATTGTGACATCCTGACAAAAAACATTTTTAATATTAAAAACTAATGTTGGTCCCTTGCTATCAGGATTATAAATTATTGCTTTATCTTTTAATTTTTTATTAAACTGTTGAATTGCATATTGTTTTAAATGATGATTATATTTAATAATTTCTGTTAAAGTAAGGCTATTAACAAAATCAATTGCTGCTCCAAAACCAAAAATATCAGCAATATTAGCTGAACCCGCTTCTAACCGGTCTGGTAATTTTTTTAAACTATAATCTAAACCATTATTATCAATTCGAGTATTCATACCACCGCCAACAATTAACGGCTGTAATTGTAGCAATAATTCTTCCTTTCCTCATAAAATCCCAATTCCAGTTGGACCAAAAATTTTATGGGCTGAAAAAGTAATAAAATCAGCATTTCACTTTTGAACATCAGTTGGCATATGAATAACACCCTGTGCACAATCAATCACAACAATTATTTCCGGATTAATCTTTTTAATCATTGTAACAATTGATGTTGGATCATTTTCATATCCTAAAATATTTGGCACATTAGCAAAAGAAACAATCTTTGTTTTAGCATTAATAACTGTTGATAATTGTTTTAAATCAATTTGAAAATTTATTTCTGGTAAAAACTTAACAACTGCTTTTTTTTCTTGTGCCATCCGATATCACGGTAAAATATTTGCACCATGTTCTTGTTTTGTAATTAGAATCTCATCACCCGCTGTAATCTTTGAACTTAAACCATATGCAATTTGGTTTAATCCATAAGTTGCTCCAGGGACAAAAATAACTTCTGAAACCTTTTTAGAATTAATAAAATGCTGAAGTTTCTGACGAACAAGTTCATATTGAACATTTGTTTTATATCCTAAATCACTATCAGTATTATGCGGATTAGTTCCATAATTTGTATAATAATCATTAATAGCATCAATAACAACTTGTGGTTTTAAGCTAGTAGCAGCACTATCAAGATAAATTTGCTCAGAATTATTTTTAAAAAAAGGAAATTGTTTTTTAATTTCTCTATAATCAATCATCATTATTCTCCAATTTCTGTATCAATTTCATCAATAATATTTTTTTGTAATTCCTCATCCTCAATTGCATCAATCACATTTTTAAAATAACCCATACAAATTAATTTTCGAGCCTGCGTTATTGTCAAACCTCTTGTTTGTAAATAAAAGATTTGCTCTGGGTCTAGCATCCCAACCGCATTAGCATGACTTGCTTTAATATCATTTTCATCAATTAACAAAATCGGATCAGAAATTGCTTTTGAAGTTTTATCAAAAACTAGTAATCGTAATTCTTGATGAGCTTCTGATTTACCCATTGTTTTTTCAATATGACTAGTACATTTAACAGTTTGTAATGAATTATCTTTTGCAATTGAGTAAGTTTTAATTTCACTTTCGGTTGTTGGGGCTAAATGATGAGCATAAATAATCGCATTTTTATGATATTCATGTGTTGACAGACTTGCCAAATAATATTTAATAGCACTACGTTTACCCCGCAAATTGAAGGTAATGTTCTCAGTAATACTACTATTAACAATATTTAAGTGATAAATATTAACTTGTGCTTTTTCTAATAAGTTATAAAAAAGATTAGCTATTTGTTCACATTCACGATTTTTGTAAATATTAATAATATTAATTTGACTATTAGCAGGAATATTGTAGTTAATTGTTACTTCTGAAGTTAAATTTAAAAAAAGCAAAAAAGTTTCATTAACAAGATTAGTAGCAAAATTAATATTAATAACTTCACCAGCTTTATTATTCGTAAATGTTAATTTGGGTGTTGTTGAATCAATAGTAAAATTGTCACCAATAAGTTTTTGTTCATTCATTAAAACTTGCATTTTTACTTACCTTTTTGAGCAGCACACCCAATTCCCGCTAAAGGTTTAACACCCCTTTGTTTATTTTCTGCTGTTAAATCTAATTCTTGTAATAATCATTCGTATCCCTCTTCGTTAATTTTTTTAACTAAATTATAATCTCCACTTTTAACAATTTTACCCTTAACAATAACATGAGCATGTGTTGGTTGCACTAAATTAAAAAAGCGATCATAATGGGACACAATAATTGCAGCAAAATGCTTATTTCGCATTTTATTTAACTCAGTACTAACAACATTTAAAGCATCAACATCTAAACCTGAATCAATTTCATCAATTAAAGCTAAAGATGGGCTCAATAAATTTAACTGTAAAATCTCATTTTTTTTCTTTTCTCCCCCTGAAAAACCAGTATTTAAATAACGACGAATCATACTATCATTAATTTTTAAATTTTTAATATTACGGTTAATATCTTGGTATAATTCTGGTAATTTAATTGGTGAATCACGATGAGCATTAATAATTGCTTTTAAAAAATCTAAATTTAAAACTCCAGAAATTTCAACTGGTGATTGCATTGCAAAAAATATTCCCATTTTACTTCGTTCATCAACCGTTTTGTTTAAAATACTTTCCCCATCAATTAAAATATCCCCACTTTCAACAGTATAACTAGGATGCCCCATAATTGTTGATAATAAAGTTGATTTTCCATTTCCATTAGGCCCCATTAAAGCATGAATTTCATTAACATTAACAGTTAAATTTAAACCATTTAAAATAATATCATTATCAGCAGAAACAAATAAATCTTTGATTTCAATTTTTTTCACTTTAGCCCCTCCTTTTAAAATATGTATTATATTAGTCCCGAAGTGAAATTATCTTTATTTTTTAATTAATAAAGTCTACTTTTATTGTACAATAAAAGTAGACTTTATTATATTTTTTTAATAGAATGTAGTTAGTATTTTTTATCAAAAAGTACAAAAATAAAAAGTCAAGAGGAAGGATGAACTAAAATGAAAAAACTTTTATCATCACTAAGCAGTATGATATTAGTGGGCGCAACCGCATTTGGAACGGCGGCTTGTAGTACTAAAGAAAAAAATAATCAACATAAAAATGAAAATGGTGATAGCATTTGGGCATGAATTCCAGGAATTTTTGGTGGTAAAAAAATCACTTCTCCTGATATTTGAAGTGTCTTAGAAAATCCATTTGTAGATGCCGGAAATGGAAAATGAACAAATGATCCAACCCAATGAGATGGCGCAACAAGAATCAAAATGTCAGTTCAATTAATGCAAATTTTAAGCGTTGCAATTTTAGCGAACCCTGATAAATTTTTTGTATCAAAAGAAACTACAATCGGTGATATTGCTGATTATAAAAATTTAAAAGACATTTTAAAAACAAAATGAAAATTACTAATCACAAATACAAATAATACTGTTGAGAGAAAGAAACAAAGTTTTAAAGACAGTGATAAAAAAAATTGAGAAAAAAAATATCATGATTTTTTAGATTCAAACTATAAAGATATCAGCGGTGC
Source organism: Parelbella polyzona (assembly GCA_018244815.1). NCBI lineage: Eukaryota > Metazoa > Arthropoda > Insecta > Lepidoptera > Hesperiidae > Parelbella > Parelbella polyzona. The sequence continues at coordinate 3,600 of DWMF01002092.1, read as the reverse complement.
TAGTGGCAACAAAAAATATGAAATTGAAGAACAAAATTATAAAGCTGCCATTATGACAGCTGGTGCTGATGGCGGAATTAGTGCAACACAAATGTTAACTAATGTTTTATTAAATAACAATATGCGTGTGTACAAACAAAATAACACTGAAAGCGCAGTTATAATTTTAAGGGATTTTGCTAGTTTCCTTAAAAACGGAAATAAAGCAGACGATTGAAATACTGACAATCAAAATTTACGTACTCAATTGGCATTAGCTTTTAGTTGAAATGAAGCTGAAAAAGAATTTATTGATAATCTATCAAACTTAACAATCGCTGAAATTAATACTCGTATTAATACAATTGCAACAGATTTAGGAACTTTTAATTATAAAACTACGGAATATATAAGTAAGCATCCACCAATTGCAACACCTATTTTTAAAAATTCATCTAAAACATCAGTTGGTACTCCTGAATTAAGTGAAACATATGATGTTGGGCAACTATCATTATTTCAAAAATATATAATTGAAAAATGATTCCAAAATGAAAAACCTTTAGCAATTTCAAAAATAACATATGCTTTTAAATCCGGAGCAACACCAACTGATACTGGTTTTACAGCAGATAGTTTTGATGAAAAAACAAAAACACAAATTAATAAAGATTTAGGAACTTTATCCTCAGCTAAAAGTTGAGAAGACTTTACTACTAACAGTGAAGGTACAGTTACTCCAACGTCATATTTATTAACTTTAAGTACACAAGCTGATGCTGTTAAATCAAATATTTTAAAATCAAGTGTATATAATAGCATTAATGCACCCGGTGAAACTGCGCCTGGTGATATAAATGGTGTGGTAAGTAAAATTAATCGTAAAAATCTAACCGATCCAATTAGTGCTGCCTGAAAAATTGGTACTACTAATGATATTGTTATTAGTTTCTTTGATACAAATGGTTTAAACTTAGTTCATATTGATGGCAACGAATATCTAAAGGATGCTGACCCAACATCATACGACACTTATGATAGCAATTGACAATTTAAAAGTTTAAATTATTCAAGTAATTTTTATAGTTCATTAACAGATAAATCAAAAATCATGACAGTTGACAAAGCAAAACAAAAGATGAATACACAATTTAGTAATGCTCAATACTTATGATATTTAGTAAATCGTAGTTTAGTAAATAGCAATAATAACAGTAAACTAAAATTTAATGTTTTAAATGAAGTTAAAAAATATGCTACATTAAGTTCTGGTTCTGGTTCAAATGATGATAAAACATGATGATTTTGAATTTATGACTTTTTCAATAATTTTAATAATAAAATCTTAACAAATGATGCTGGTCCTCAAGAATGATTGAAAAACTTTCTTACTTTTAAAGATTCAGAAAAACATGCGACAAATCATGATTGATTTATTTCAATTATTAATGCAATGTCAACTAATTTATCAGGAGGTGCTGTTCAACGTTTATACAGTAGTTTTGAAGCAGAAAATAAAACAATTGAAGGATATAAAATGGGAGGACCCGCTGCTAAGATTGATCCAAAAACTATTGTTGAAAAAATTAGTAACGCAAAAGTATGACGTGAAGAAATTGGTTTAAATTACACAAAATCAACTGTTTTGCCAGAAACTCCATTATGAGTGTATCAATTCCCTCCTGTAATAACAGATCCAATAAAATATTTTTATAAAATAGGAGGTAGACGATAATGAAAAAACTACTAAGTATTTTAGGGGCAATGTCTATTCTTTATTCTACTGGCACAAGTCTTTATGCATGTGCAAAAAAAGATTTTGAAAGATTTACCGACCCCGCAATTGCTGATGAAGTTAAAAGTTGAATTATTGCACAAATTAATTCAGAAAATGAATCAAATGTTGTCAAATATTCATTTAATGACATTTTCACTAAAGCAACCCTAAAAGAAATGGCTGTAAGATTATTAGATACTAATATTTCAAAATTTTTCTATGCTTCAGAAGAAGCAACAAGAGCACGTTATACCAGAGTAACAATTGATGTTAACCAACCTGATTCATTATTAATAAAACAATTTATTAACTTTGTTGAGCAAGTTGCACTTGATAATTTAAGTACAAAATACTTTACTGGAATTTCTAATTCAACACCTTTAGAAACAATAATTGCAAGACAAGGATATGCACCTGATTATCAATCAGAAGGTTGATATGTTGGCGGTACTCAATCATATTTCTGAAAAGGAACATATAAACCAAATTATATGAAATCAAAAAAAGAGCAAGGAAAAGCTAATTTAGAAATTAAAAGTAAAAGTGCGGGAGCTAATTATACTGACTTTAATGCAATGTCAGAAAATGAAAAAAAAGTTGCATTAAAAGTTCGGTTTAAAGATTATTATACACATGTTGAAGTACCAGCAGTTATTGATAAAATTATTACTGCAACATACTTACACCAAAACGAGATTAAGCGCTATGGTAGGGGAGATAATAGTTCAATTTATCTAAATCGAAATAGTGAATTATTTAATGCTATTCAATCATGAGATACCATTAGTGGAGCACGATGAAAATCATATGTTAAAATGATGTGAGAATTAAAACTAGATAAAGAAGAATTAGACAAATTATTTAATAATAAAGATACAGATAAAGGACCATTAGCAAATGTTGAACAATTAAATTCTGATTTAACTAATAATCAGGATATTTTAATAAAAAAACTTAAAGACATGTTTAATGAGAAAAACGAAAGTAAAATCTTTAATAATATGATTAAAGATGGAATTGATCCAATTTTTGGGATTAGTGGTTTTAAAGGATTTGTTGGAATTGATAAAAATAAAAACCCAAATGATATTTTTACAACTTTAAACAATGCTGATGCATATAAACAAAAAATTATTGACACAGAAACACCAGGTATTATAAAATCAGGCGAAGGAAGAGACCCTTCAAGTTACCAATTCTTAGATACAAATAAAAGATACGGGTCAGTTGTCTTAGTATTACCAATTTATGCTGTTGATTTAATGAAAAATATGAATATTAATTATAAAAATGATAATAAAAACAATAAAGAATTATCATTAACTTGATACGGATCAGGAGGAACACCAACTGATTTAGATCAAGCTTGATTAGCACAACAAGGTGGTATTAAGCGTTCATTATCATGATTATATAATGAAAAAGGTTATTTAGGAACATACAATGAAAATGGTGAAGCTCTTTATAATGAAGATGGAACACCAGTTGACATTACAAAAAATATTAAAGGTCAAATCCTAAAATGAATTGAATATACTTTTGCACAACAACAAAATTTAAAAACAGCAGCAAAAACAAGATTATATTCCTTAGCCTTTGCCAATAATCCAGAAAATGTTTATTCACAAACTTTGTATGATGCAATCGGATCATATATTATTAAAGAAGATTAAAAAAATCTTCTTTTTTTATATTGTAAATTGTAAAACGAATTAGGACAAAACAACTCTTATTAAAAGAAAGGAGTTGTTTTTTAATTAAAAAATTACTCACTTAACATGTTAAATATTTAATTTCATATTTTTGTAAAATAAACTATTAAAAATTAAATAGTGTTTTAAGTG
>DWMF01002091.1:0-10499 GCA_018244815.1 Parelbella polyzona | reverse complement strand
GCAACATGGTTAATTTTATTGAATTTTGTTATTTTAAAAGAGTGCTGGGAGTTTTGTTTTCTCCGGCTTTTTTCTCCCGATCTACTATAGCTTGAGGGGCGCACAAAGCCGAAGTACAATGTCTAAAACATGACTTTCATTGAGTGTATGTATATACCTTATAATGAATAAAATAATTTGAATTAGTTTACTTAAATGTCTTACAGTGTATAAATAAATAAATTTAATCATCCTCGTTGGATTTATAACTCTGCGTTTAATTTTGTATAATTAAATTTGTAAATATATGCTCGTGACTAACGGCTTATGCTGCAATAATTAACACATCTGCGAAATATACTTTAATTTTTATTTAGCTAGTTTCAGAACCTGTATATAGGATAAATGGATGTATTGCTTAGTATTCCTGTTCTATTTTTATTGAAATAGCGGAAAAAAATCATAATTCATCGGTGTTTTAGACTATGTACTAAACTGTATGTACTGAAGCATGAAGGTCTATGTGCTAAACCATGAATCGTTCCGACTTAGCATTATGTAAAAAAAATGTCAGATTTATCAAAACAACAGTCAAAAATAGAGATAGCAATATACCAATCTATTCGTAGAAATTGTAGGATCAGAAATAAATAGTCGCTAAAAATATCCACGATTGAATTCCCAACGGGCGTCAGGGATTTCCGTTATTTGACGCAACATTAAAATATTCCAAGTGGTCATACTTCTTAGAATCCGTTGTGACTGCACGTATAGATTTTTAAAACGAATTTAAAATGTAACATATAATTTAGTAGGTACCTACTATAATTGTTTTAATTTAAACCATTTGACTTAGCGACAAGTTCTTGGTATTGTGCATACATATTTGTGATAACTTTATGATAAAAAAGTACTACACACTAATGCGTAATTGTTAGATTGTTCCAACATCTCTACTAAGCGTTGAGGCAGTGTCTCGTGAAAAGCACAAATCGCATTAGTGTCACATCCAGGCACTTCTTGTAAATTAGTGTCATAGATAGGCACTTGTAGCTGGACATAAAGCGAATCTATGTAGCATTTAGGCACGTTCAGTAACTATGTTTAACATTTGAATAAAATGTTTATGTGACAATAAACAAATTCTTCGTGGGGCGGATGTGTTCCGTGAAACTAGTTTGTGGTAGCATCACAAAAACGAGGTGTCACCAACGTCATCCAACGAGCCCATCCTACCCGCGGCGTGACGGCATTACGGCAGAAATAAAACATCAATTACAACGCACCATAATCAACATTATCCGTCTATTGGGTCAAGTTCGTAATGATTTTATCGTTTTATTCGCTGCGACCTCCTTATTACTTAGCCAACCTTGGATTTCGGTGAAAATTGCATAAGCTTCAATAGCTATAAATCACGTAATTAAATATTTTCTTATTGAATATATAAGTATATAAATACGTACATACATTCATATAATCGTATATAATATCTTGGCGGCACAGTTCGAAATGGAATTATTATTACACGTATTTCGAAAGTTCTTTTAATATAAAATACGTCGGAGCGTGTCAGATTGTTAGGTTTTAAGGAGATGTGCTGCTATTCATACAGGCGTGTCATAGAATTAATGAATTCTACATTGTGTTTGCAAATATGCGTCCGCCGAATGGATAGTCTGAAGATTTATTTTACAATCGTGTGTTAAATATGATCTGTGACTTGCATATTTATAAACTAAAAAAATATTTGTTGCCATTTCCAAACTAATTTTATCGTAATTTTGTTTTAACAATATTTAGACCAAAAGGTATTTTAATTTTAAAGCGTCAGCGTTTGTCCGCGTCAGCTTATTACTAATTATTTAAAAATATACTGTCTTGGATGTAAATTATGAAATTTATACAGCTAAATAAACAGAACAATCAACATGTGAAATTTCAAAACATTAATCGAGAAAGGCTTTAAATAAAGATATAAATTTCAGTTTATAATTTAAAAAGGGTTTTTGACATCATTTCTTCGAATGGTATTAATAACATTTTATATAGTAATAAACGTAACATCACGCGTATAATCCCTGAAGGGGCAGGCAGAGGAGTGTAGTACACTACCGCGTTTCACCAGTTACGTTTAAGTCCCATGGAATAGTATATCATACAGTATACCTATCGACTGTAGCAAGGAGTAAAGTTATTGTAATACCTATAACAGTTATAAAGCCAGAGCCAATGATTCAACCCCTCGTCATTAACCTTAGCCCGTTATAACTAGCCTTGGCGCCGGATTTCCCCGCCACGTCAGCAACAACCCCTTTCGACGACCGGCTAATGCTTTGATTCTTGCCAACTCAACTCCAAATGTTGGCATAGGCGCTTAATATATTATTTTTTGGAAGATGTTTTAAGTTTAATGGTTCTACAACATTTATTTCGACGCGTCGCATTAAACATTTTAGAGACATAATGACATAACAAATGTCTGTACTTCCCCGAAACTGGTAGGCCGAGGGTTGTACTATTCCCATTTTCCGCTGGTTATGCCCCATGAATAGAGGGTGAACCTATTGCCATATTATACATAGGGCACAAACCCAGACTCCTAGCTACGACTGGGAATTTCAAGTTAGAAACACCCAATAATAGCTAACCCGGGAATTCAAAACAGGCCTTTTTGAATAGCAGTCGCACTGGCAACCACTGCATATAATCAACGAGGTTTTTAACACTTGCTAGCCGTGTTGGCTTATAGAAATATATTTACGCATAAGTAGCTAGTACCATAGAACACTGTTTTTCTGCAAGGTCAAAAACACGTGCCAGTTTGAAGGTTAAGAAAGCTTGTTATGGCATGGCAAATTTAGAATTAGGAAATGCTCAATCGAAAGCAGTATACCCATATGTTTTTTTTGCCATTCGGCTACATTGTATAATGTGTTGAGCGAATTCGGTAAAATGTTTATGAAGGGTCAAGACATGGATCTTTATGAGCAAACCGTAACAAAAGATGTTCTTTGCAAAAAACGGTAAAGTTATTGGCTTTTCATTCAGTATTAGGTACATATTAGTAAAGGAGATATTGAGCAATCATTTTCATATGAGCTGGTTACGTGCTACATAATTTATTATTGTACCATTTATGTACGGTTAGTTACGGAGTAGGCTCTGGCACCGAATACCAAATATCTACCTTTACAAATCTGAGGTGGTTCTTCTTCATTCATCGCTCTCTTCATACACTCTAACTGGTCTCGAAGATTTTTAACTTCCCTACCAGCCAGTGTGTGGCCTACTTTTGCGTCTGTACTAAAAAGATAATCGATTTGTCATAGAAAAAAAAATACGTAAAATTAATAGAGTACAGATAGATATTTATATGTTGTAATTGTAAGTAGGTTCAATTTTTCATTACTTTGCAGTTCTTACAAACAGTTGTGTTAACGTAGTCATAGATGGAGTCGCTTACTGGCTTGATTAATAGCAAAATTTGCATGAAATAGAACTACATCATCATAAATGTAAAGACGTAACATCACGCGTGTAATGCCAGAGGGGGTAGGCTGAGGGGTCTACTACACCCCCACGTTTCACCAGTTACGTTTAAGTCCCATGGAATAGGTGGTGAGATTATTGCCATACACCGGGCACTAATCCAGACTCCGAGACACTATTAGAAATTCTAAATTAGAAAAATCCAATAGCAGCCGACCCAGGATTTGAACCCAGGACCTCCCGATCGGCAGTCGCGCTTGCAACCGCTCGACCAACGAGGCAGTCATATCATAAAATATGTATCTTTGAAATATGTTGTAATATAAAAAAAACAACCCTGCCTTTCTCGAAAACTTAGGCATTTAGCATTTTTTTAATGGGTGAGTCATTAAGTGGAGATGAATTTACGCACGCGCGACGACCCGCATTGAAATCTTGTTAAATAAAAGGATTTTAATTGACTCGAGCTAGCACGGCCGAGTTGGGCCGTGCTGTCTTTGTACGACCAGTGGTGTATTACAGAGTTATAATTTCTCTTCCGGCAGCGCGCCGCACCGGCGAGCTAGCTATCACTGAGATAACACAGGATGTGCGTCGCTGTCCGCTTGTTTATCGAGCTTTTCTGCAATCGCAATTAACAACGGGCGTGCGCGCCGAACATATTGGATGTCCAAAACACATGCCCACGCCGACCGACATGTGTCCAAAATTATTACTTTCAGTTTTATTCACCTACAGTTTTGTTGCACTTGCCATCCGCATTAGATTACATCATGAGTTTTAAAAAATTCGTGCGTGAATACGTACGACATAAAGACATTACCCATACTTGTATAAGTATATACCTTACATTTGCGGCATTGATTTTATCTACAATACCTTATTAAAACGCTGGTTTTCGCTGAAATGTTTCTTCTGCTTGTGAAAAACATTTTAATTATAAGCCAGTTATAAGACTGCTGTGTAATGAAAATTTTATAATCCTTACCAATTTCCGCCTTTCAAAAATACGACACAAATTTTATTAATATACAAAAAAACCATGAATTTCAATTCAATTAAAATTACTTATGACAACAACCAATTATGTAAGTGTATGTTATTTTAAACAGACTGAAAGTCCAAAGCACATGGCCCAGTAATATATGACATCACAATGTTGCTTTGTTTTTCATTATAACACATTATGTATGTAAATTTTTCTCTTGTATATCTCTATACTCTTATTAAAATTGCTGACACATTTAGATTCCTTAGACTAATATTGGATTGTAAAATAAGACAAAAAATACTAGCGAATATAATAAAACACGAGATCATAGATATGTAATCATGACAGAGGCCTTAAAAACTATTTTTAAGGACTACCCAACTTTTTTTTTTTGTCAATTGGACTTAACACATACAGAAAGTCTGCTAAGCTGTGAGGATGAACATATAATATCTGTATATAGAGCTATGCAATATTTCATGTAACAACTAAACCTGTATTAAAGGTTAATCACATGCATTAATGTGTAAATGTGTTAACTGGGTCTGCATGTGTGTATGTACAGCTTAGAAACAATATATCAATATGATGGTGATTATTCACATCATATATGTACCTAACAGTTGGAAACCAGACATTTGAATCAGCTTTAAAATGATATATGGTAAGGTTATGTGAGCCACACAACTTAGCAATTAAATTTGGAGGTCAGATTAAGCAAAAATAAACGATAAATGTGTTGCATGCAAATACGTTCATTGTGATATTATGATTATGTTACATAGATATGTTGCATAAATTGTATATAATGTTGTTTATTTATTAGTGTTGCACAGGTGGCAAATACTCATAAGACAGGAATTTATAATTCTATCACTAGTCAGCTTAATAGTTTTACCCCCAATGTAAGATTTGATTTCTGTCCTCCAGTATCAATATATTATTACATATATTTGGTGACTGCTGCACAAGAGGTTTTGAATTTGATTCCACCCTGTATGACAAGGAATTATTGGATTTTTCTAATTGTAAATTCCCAGTAATAGTCTAGCTCTAGTCTAGTTTTGTACCTCTTGTATTTTAATAGGATCATTTCATATTACATGAGTAGTATATTATAGAAGTTCAGTATCAAGTGACAAAATGGGTGCATTACACTTTTCTGCCTGCCTCTTTGAGGAAATATAGGTTTGATGTTGTGATACATTTGTGTGTACACTTATACCAGAATTTTAATAGTTTGCTCCAACTCTTACTTACTAATAAACCACTAATATATGTGCTGCCATAAAGGTTTCTGAATACATTTCTGGAAGATTTAGAAGCTCATAATCTGAATCAAATTTAATAAGTAATAATAATCAACCCATTTATCTTTCCACTGTTGGAATATGGGGCTCCTCTCATATTGAGAGGATTAAGGCCATATTCTGTCATGCTGGCCAAGTGCAGGTTGGCACAGTTCAAATACCTTAGATTTTTTTTTCATCAATTCTATGGTGTGCAGATTTACTCATAATTTTTTCCTTCACCATTAGCAAGTGATATTTAAACTTAGAATACACTTTTGTAATTAGGTGCAGACCATGGATTTGAACCCAGCATCCCCCAAGTTAAAGGCTGAATTCTTAGCCACTAGGTTATCACTGCTTTTCTGAATCAAATTTACTGCCACTTCAATGTTAATATAATATGTTTACATTTATTATTGCCACCAGCCTTTCTTAGTGTACTGGTGAACTGAGAGATAATTTAGCCCATAATCTAGAGAATAGGCATAAGGATTGGAGATCAAAATTCTGCATTATTAATGCAAATACTTTTTGACATAACAAATGTAAAATCACGCATGTAATCCCAGTAGAGGTAGGAAGAGGAGTGTAATACACTCCCATGTTTCACCAGTTAAAATTATGTTCCATGGAATAGGTGGTGAACCTATTGCCATACACTCGACACAGATCTAGACTGTGTCACTACAAGAAATTCTAAATTAGAAAAATCCAATAGTACTGGACCGGGGACTTGAACCCAGGACCTCCCGATCGGCAGTCGTCTTTGACCAATGATGCAGTCTCACTTTTTGACAACAATATTAAATTGAATAGTTCAATAGAGCTGTTTAATCATTGTGTTTGAAAGTCTGACTACTGTAATTCCATTTGTGCAAGGCAAGATATTAATAAATTCTATAAATCAAATTGAACATAAGCACTATCTGAACAATAATTACAGATTGCAATGGGACGTCTTCAAACCTTTTGTCAAGGGAGTCATCTTGATTAATACAGTTATCAATATTTCAGTAACATCAGCTACTTTTACACTTGGTTGTCACTTAAATTAATGAAAGATTGCTGACGAGAGGAAATATGCCTTAATGTATTAAAATCAGATACATTGTCGTGAAATGATGTTAATGGTGTGATGTAGCTCTCTAAAGGAATAATGAAGTTTTTTAAATGAATGATCATACTTAATGTGAAGAAGGTATTGAGAGAGCGATAAATATGAAAGAATCATAGGTCTGCAAGGATAGTGATATTTTCCATTCAGTATTTTTTATCTACCTATAAGAGACCCAGTGTGCAGTGATTCCTATATTCATCCAGTTGGATTCTAACTATGATAGGAATTTGCAAATATAATTGGTGAACATCTGTTTGACGTAAAAAAAAACTACCCTCTGAATGAAAGTAATGAATTAAAAAAGAAGATATTAATTGACACTTTTTGAGTATTTAAATGCCATACACTGATTAAAGGCTTTTTTAATGATGTGGGTTATTCCGAGGTTTAAATAATAAACGAGTAGTTAATAGCGCGTTTTTATTCATTTGACTGGAACAATATAATACTCTAATGAAATGTTCAGTCGATTTTATTATTTAGTAGTATCTTTGGTCCGTTACTTCACATACCAGTTGGATCGGCTAGCATCGTGTAACCAATTCTTACATAAAAAGAGAAAAAGTGGGTACATACGATATTTTTTTAGTCGCAATCGAACGATCCGTTCTATTCATAATGTGACATAATATAGAAATGTATGTCATTGGTCCATCGTGGGATCGAAATTATGTAAAACGTTCCATCTTTGTAGTGCCGCAGATATTACGGGAAATAATAATGCGGTATGAAATTAAACGATTATCGGAATCAGAACCTGTACGATTTCAAGACTTATCGACCTCAGACACTCAAATTGTAATTCTATGAATGTCAAGATTGTTTCACGGTAAAGAAATGCTAATTGCGTACTATCGCTGATAACGAAATTTATAAGACTACATAAAACAATACTTACAATCTAAGTGTTTCTTTTTGGGTGCAATCATTTCTTCGGTCGTTGCTTTACATACTGATTTCGCTAATCCCTGCCCCGCGATACTGTGGCGAGCGGCAAGGAGCCTATCGTTAATTGTTTGACCCGCCATCCTCACGTTCAGTCCTGACATAAACTACTTATATACACTCCAAAACACGTATTTTCGCCTTTTATCAAAATCACTAAAATATGTAGGACGATGACGGGTAAAATATGTCACCGCCCCCCCGACTGGCACAATACTAAATTCAAGATGGCTGACTTGGGTTGGCAAGATGTTGCCCGTTAGTAGCCCTGTGACTTGCCATATGAAACTTGATTTATGCTTAAAGAAATGTTATTTTTTTTTACGCTTCTTAGCTATGATAAGCAAGTAATAGCTTTGTTTTGCACATATTCTTGATTACCTAACTATTTGTGAGCACAACAAAAAAATTACTTATAGATATTCCTGTTTTATGTTTTTCTTCTTCTTTGTCGTTTCCTCACTGCTGAGGATCGTGACTCTTTAAATTGTCAACAGCCCGTGTCCACCTGTTACGGTCCACAGCTTGGTGTAGAGCGGTACTGACGGGTATCTCCATTTGTTCGGAGATCTGATCTGACCATTTCTTAGGACATCGGCCTCTGGGTATTCTCCCCTCCACCTTCCCTGTCACTATCAGTCGCTCCAGGTTGTCGTCATTTCTGCGAGCAATGTGACCAAAGCAGCGTACCACACGCTGCAGACAGATGGAAGATAATCGCTGTTGTTTTTTAAGCTTTAACTCTGTAGGGACCGTTATAAGATAGGAGAGTATAATTATATTACGATTAAATTACTAAAACTCTATTTATATCTCATAAATTATTGATATATGTCAATGTAAGAATTTTAAGCAATTAAACGCATGTATATTTCTTAAAATAATAATTTAATTTAATAGACGTTACATTACTTTTATGTCACAATTATAACTGTTTTAGAATCATAGACAATTATTACAAACAACTAAATATGTAATCTTCTGCGTACGTATGAGTGTATGTGTGCGTCGTGTTGTGTTTTCACTTGATCTGAATATTTGTGCATAGTTGAACTAATTTTATTATAATTATAAATTGAAAAATTCATAGATTTTCTTAAATTAAGTGATACTTGTTATCACGTGCTTTCAGTAGGTATAAAACAATCAATACACATATGAAGTCTAAAACACATGATTTCTATTGAGTTATATTATTTTTGTTGATCATTTTGTATATTGTTCTATGCGTGCCTTTTAGAACTTTGATTTGAAATATTCTAATTATGGGAAAAAAGAAACCTAAAAGCAAAAGTGCTGCAGCAAAAACTATTCCACAAAATACCAAATCGGTATCCATTACGGACTCTATAAATACTGAAGTTATTGCTGAAGCCCTAAGTGTCGCAAATCAACCTGTTCTGCTTAAGTTGTGCAGACTTTGTGAAGCTAAAGATGGCCCTTTCCTCAATATTTTCGAAGCTGATAAAATAATTGCGAAAAAGATCGACGACCTAATGCCATTTGGGGTTAGTATATTAAAATTAATTTATATTTATATTTTGCCTAAAGAGTACTAATGCCATAAAATCTATAAAGTTTTGCAATTAAGAACACTCAAATAATCTTCTTCATAAAGTGCCTCTACAAGTAGCAAAGGTTTGCTGTCAATTCAACAAACTTCTCTCGATCTTTCTCAAGGCGACATACCTGACCTGTTCTCGCTATTTACTGTCCACTTTGTAATGTTTTGCAACCAGAATTTTTCCTTAAATAATAGTTATGTATTATCAAAATAGTTTCATTGTTCTCTAGAAAATAGCTTTACGCCCAAATAACATGATGGTAGAGAGTTTGGTATGAGTTCAAACACAATTAATAAATAAAAAATGCAGATGGTATGGATTCCTTTTATATGAGGTTAAGGTGTCAGGAAAGTATGGCAAAGCACTGAATTATAATATGGACTATCTCGGGTGGGAGTACTAGATAAACTTGTGTTTACTGTTGTCTTTTTGTTGTACCCACAAGCTCTCCAAAAGTGTTTTAGATGTATAAAATTGCTTTAATGCCTAGTACCTTAGCTGTGTGTCATTATGCTACAGACTACTATTACTATCATATCATCACCATCATCATCATCAGCCTACTTCCATCCACTGCTGGGCATTGGCCTCTCCAATGGCACGAAACTGAGTTCGATCTTCAGCTCTTCACATCCAACCACTGCTAGTCACTTTGCATATATTGTCACTATCTGGCTGGAGGGTGTCCTACACTATGTTTCCCAAGTCGCGGTCTCCCCTCCAGAACATATCTGCTCCAGCGGCTATCGGTTTTGCAACAGATGTGACCAGCCCACTGCCACTTCAGCTTGCTAATACTTTGGATTATACCATATACCATACCTCTATCATATACCTCTTTTATTTTTATCAATGTTATCTATGGTCTAATTCATCGACCAAGTAATTATTAAAATTTTCTGGTTGATTTCAATATATCAACAGATTATTAAGCAATACCTGGATGACCGAGCTTAGCTTGGCATGTTTTTGATTATTTTTAGATATGAATTAGTTGTGTTTATAAAGGGCTCCCAATAATAGTTTACTTTACAAAAGAAAGGACTTGAAAAAACAAGGACAAAAAATCAGACTAGAGACATCTGGACTTGAACCAGGGTCTTCTGGACCTCCCAATA
>DWMF01002090.1:0-10499 GCA_018244815.1 Parelbella polyzona | reverse complement strand
AATACATTTTTTAAGCACCAGTAAGAATAACAATAGCAGAAATAAAATACAATAAATGCCCGTTTTATTTCAATTTCAAAATCCTACAGCCGAAAATTCTCACGAAAATACATTTAAACTAGAGCGTCGTCCATCACGGAGGCTGAACCGCCGGCACAGCGATACATTCCTCACCGCTGGAGCACCATTTGTTTCCATTTTGGGCCCAGGTCCGTAAATCGACCATTACTATGCGCCCCTTGACCTTACAGTTTACCTGGAAGATTTGAACAAAACAATAACTGAAAACGAAATGGGGATTCGCGTTACGGCTCGCGATGAGCGAACTAATATAAATTAAGTATTATTCAAACTTCCTTCATAAATCTGAAGTACATTTAATTGTACAATAGAACACGTTATGTAACGCTAGGTGCTCTATGGCGTAGGCAGAAAGAATGGAGTACCTAATATTTTGCATCCTTACAGACTCGATGTCCTTCTGCTTTGATCAATCTTATTGTTCTTTTACTAAAACGGCAATATCGTTTAATTGGAATAAAATTCAATTAATGGTATAAATATGTTTCAAGTCCGCAAATTGGTGAATCTGATGATATTTCAAATTAAATAAGAAGTTATTATAATTAATTAATTGCATTCCAAATTAAAATTGTATTGAATTGACTGCGCACTCTTTTATAATGCGTAATAATATAAATGTAACTGAATTGACTGTTTCGTTGGTAGATAAGAGGTCCTGGGTTCTAATCCCGGGTCGGGCACTATTGGATTTTGTACCTTACATTTTCTAGTAGTATCATGGAGTCTGGATATGTGTCCGGTATATGGCAATAGTTTCATCACCTATTTATTTCGTCGAACGTAAGACGTAACTGGTGAAACGCGGGATTGTACTTAAGTCCTCTGCTTACCCCTTGAGGGATTACAGGCGTGATGTTACGTTTTTTGTATTTAAGACCACAAACATATTTTTCAATTTCAATTATAAGTACATACGTACATAGATTTCGAGGAGATTAATCATTGTAAATTTTACAAAATCCGAAAAGTTTTCACTGCGAAACTTGATTTTAATGGAGATGAATCTTTTAAGTTATGCATTGCCAACTTCGGACAGGAACCGAACAGACCAGATATAGATCTAAGAAATGTCTGCCTCAATAGTCCGTGGCATATTGGCAAGTGCAAAGAGAAATTCCGTAACAATAAAAGTAAGCAGGGTCTGCCGTAGCCAGCTCCATCCTCTTTTCTTGTTCTGGCAACACGCCCATATCTCAAAAGGTTTGTCGGTTTACATTCCTTTGTCTTTTCCTACATCGAATTAATGTTTCCTATGAGTTATTTTAGCGAATTCTCTTTCAGATTAAAACTGAAATATTTTCGTATATTTATTTATATCGAAGCAGAGCTTTAGATCCAAACAATTATGGCTTTAACTGAAATTTTGTTATAAAGACGCAGTTATTGTTAGTGTTTTACTTTTCAACCTTAAACCCTTTGGGATAAGTGAGCAATTTCCAAGTAACACTCATGGTAGAAGTAAGGGAAGATAATAGAAGAAAGTAATAACTTATTTTTATAATATATATATCCCTCTTATGGTTGTTTGATTCATAACTAAAAAGCGTAAATTTACATTAAACTTAAATATTTTATGTTATAATTGTCATGTGGCTTAGGTGTATTTTTAATATTTTTGTAATTAATTTAATATCTTAATATTGTCAGCGTTCAAACTATGTATATTTTAGAAGACATTACATTTATTCATATAACTTACAATATTACATTATTTACAATACTCCCAATGTATTTATTTGCCTACTCCAACATTATTATTAAATTGTCGGTGTATCGATATAGATACTCGTATATGTCGACACACTGAAAAGCTACAAAATGGTAACTTTAGTAACGTGCAAAATTTTTCTGTGTTTAGTACAATAACACAACGAAGCCGTCGGCAACAACTGGGAATTATATTCGTTGTATGTGGTCACCGCAAGCGACAATTGGGGTACTTTTTTCTCATTCGCCGCTAGTGGGACGTATTGTCGGTGGTAACGACGCGGCATACACGAGGACATGAAATATTCCTACCTAGTAAGTAGTAAATTCAACGTGATTTTAGATGCTGAGTAACGCTTTGTACACATGTTAAAAGAAATATGTATAATAAACTAAATGTTTCCTTCCTGTAGAGCTGAAAAGATCCCAAGAATTTTGACCGTAAATTACAAAATACATCACCATACAAACCCGTCTCAAGAAACGTTCGTCCGACTTGATTTGTCATCACTACCCGCGAAAGATGTCTAGACATAAGATAACATATAGATATATTCGGACGTATACATAAGTATATTTTGAAGTTTTAACCCGCTTGCATTTAAATATACGAGTATATTAATAGATATAAAAACATGTCCGCTTATGTTCAATTGTTACTAAGTTACTTATTAAACTACAGTACAGTTATTTCGAGTTCCTCGTTGGTCGAGTAGTGACAAGTACGACTGTTGACCTATAGGTTCTGAGTTCGAATTCCGGGTCGAGTACTTTTAGGTTTTGCATAATTATGTGCGCTTTTAATATTAAAATATTTAATATTTTAAGCTTTTAATATTTTAAGTACCACTTGCTGTAATATTATGTTGAGCTACCAAAACACTTTAGTCTTCTGCTTTGACGCTATAACAGCTCCTTATAAGTGCTTAAAACTATTTATACTGTTATTGAAGCAAACAGAGGTACCTCATTACTTAAGGTATTTTTAAGCTTTTCGCAATTCGGTATTATTTCAAATATACACAATAATGTTACCTATTGTCATAGTCATAAAGCAGTGTTTGCTGTCGCAAAGTTTATGTCCATCACCATTTGAGAAATACCGGAGCTAGAAAAAAGAGAAACGATATCTTTGTTATTATTTTTCAGAACTCAACATAAGTCCTTTCAATTTTTTGGCACAAACCCGCATACTAATAGTGATATAAGCAAAACATATGTCACGAAAATAAGCCTTTGAAACTAACAGACGGGAAAGGGGACGTCCTTAAAATAATCCACATATCCGGGCATCCGTCGTAACGTGTCCATTTCAAGCATCATAAACACAGCGAGGGGGAATGAAACAAAAATAAATAAAGCTAAAGAAATTTAGCAATTCAAATTTGTGATTTCCCGCTGGGGAATAAACATGGGTAGACAAATTTATTAGCCAAGGACATGTCTCTTCTACGAAAAACTGAATAATCGTCCAGAAATATTCCTCCTTCACAACTTGTTTCGAGTTAATGGTTGAGTTTTGTTACATTTTAAGTCGCTTTGTCACCGCTTTTTGCAAACACAAACAGGGAAACGCGCTGTTTGGACCCGTGGGTGTATTAGGAGCACATTATGTCATTATTTTCATATGGCAATATACTTTTTTCAATTAAAAAAATAATTCTACAAGGCAATGTTGCCTTGTAGAATTTTTAAAAATAACAACTCATTGTTGCTATATATAATTATTTTTAGTCATTTTCTTATTATAAATGACGATGAGAATTACATCTCGAATTAAAGATTTATATGTTATCTAGTCTTAAGGGTTATGATATAAGTTGAAAAATGTACATTTTAAGTCAAGGTTTTTATTGTAACTTTTTAAATTACAATATAATTATAACAATCCCGTAAATCAAATTTTCAGGAATAAGAAATCACATAATTACAGATTGCAGTAACGCTTATAATATGTATGTGATATGTGTCAGTTATTTCTACAACAAGTCACGTTTTATGCTTACTTCAAATTGACATGTTGCCCCTTAAATTGTACATTCTGACCGACAGGGTCGAATTATACATATGTATTGACCGAACTGTAGTCTGCCTGAATCGGACATCGATTTCAATTATTTTCGGGAAACATACGTAACTTTATTAAGTCTACTAAAACATTCATCGATGACATGAAGCAGGAACGCAGCGCAGTTCGTGAAGTCGATTTGACTTTCAGATTACGGTGTTGATTCCAGACTAATTTCCATCTCGGCGCTGCAAGTTGTTATTAAGCCGACGATTGTTTAAGCAACTAGTTGTCAAGTATCACTTAACTGATACTCTGTTTATTTACTAGTACTAGTACTAATAATGCTGGTGTCACTTTAGTATTCCGAGAACATTGGTACACTGCCTGCTTTGTTATGCTGTTTAATATTAATTCATCTCAGCCTTATGCTACCTACAAACATTTTTTAATATTCAGCGTCATATCATAATACTTCATAAGACAGTCTATAAAATGAATTCCTTATTGTTCTTAAGATAAATCTATGCAAGTTATTAAATAACGTTATTATATTACATTATGACGCCAAGACCAGTAGGCAGAGAGCACCGAACACTAAATATATCTATTCTTAAACACTTGAAGTGCGCTTTCTATCTTCATTTATTAATCATATCAAATAAGGCCAGCATAATTCTTCTCGTTTGGTACGGCTTAATTTAATTTTTTTAAAGAAAGTCGTTGGTCTTAAAATGCTTCTTTCATCTTCAATTAAGTCCAACCTCCCGAACCGCCAATTCCAAACTTAAATTCAAAACTTTTATTTCACAAGATACAATATACGAGTATATTCAGTTAATTAAACTTTGGAAGCTCTCGTAACTTATTAGCATACAAATTTTTCTTTTCACTTTAGAAGAGAGACAAGTTGAATAACAAAAAAAATATTGCTAATAACTTGATATCCCTAGTAGTAGCTCAGAGCCTGGATTTAAACCTGACGTATGGTTCTATGCCCATACACTATTCCCCGGTGAAACGTAAACGTAACTGGTGAAACGTGGGAGTATGCTAGACTTCTTTGTCTGTCTCTTGGGGAATAGAGGCGTGATCTTACTTTTGTATTTCTGAAGGCGGACCATATATGTATGTACCTATTATTAATTTATCAGTACCAACGTCATCGATCTATTTATCCTTTTACTGGTAGGCGTGGGTTTCCTCAGAGAATGAGTAGGATGGAGGTCATTGATTGTCACACTGGGTGAGTGCGGGTTGACAAACTTCAGGTGTCTTAGAGAAAATGACGGAGGATTATCTTATAAAAGAGGTAATTTCTCGTAAGACGTGTGACCTCAGGAGTGAGCAGCTGAATTGCATATACGAGTAATAGATGCTTACAGTTTCACACTAGGATTATCTGCTACACTTTATCATCATCATTATAAACCTACTCCCATCCACTGCTGGACAGAGCCTCTCCAATAGCACGCCATTGTGCTCAATCTTCAGCTCTTCGAATCCAACAGCTGCCACTAACTCACTTAACTTCTATTACTGTCATTTATCTTCTGTACATAATTTAAGGTTTAACACACTTTACAAACCGTCTGAACTTTTCTATCATCGAAAGACAAGGTTTTTACTCGAATGCGGGAAATACTTTTTTAACTTTTTCTGTGTAATTCATTTCCTATGGAATTTTGTTACATCTGAATTTGTTTTAAAATTCATCCGAAAATGTGACACCATTAAGAATGATATCGGTGTCAAATTTACACAATTAATGTCAAGAGTGAGAGAAAGCTTCATTACTGTAGGCTGATGCGCGACCCAGTTCGGAACTATGTCGCTACAGCCGCGTGTGTCACCGAGTGGGTCTTTTATCCTTTATTGAGAGGATCGATGACGTTTTCAAAACATATATTAAAGAAAACGTAACACCACTCTTGTCATCTCCGAAGGGATAGACACGAGTATTAAACAATTGTATATTGGCGGTGACGCAAATTTACTTGGTAACGGTGTCGTCAGCTGTCAACCGCGAATATTGTGCGCAGCATAACTTAACGATCATTATCTCCAACGAAGCAGTCAATCGTGTAACACACATATTGTATATCTTATTATTGTTTGTATGTTATTATTTTGTATGTTACACCCAGTGTCCGTTTGCGTTCATCCAATACCCCAGTCAAAGGCGCGCATGTATATGAAACTCGCGACTTTTATATTATGAAACGGAATTTTGTGAAATAAATGTATAAATTCGTTTCTTATCCCTGGGGAAACGCAAACCGCCTAGGCCCTCGGTGCGAAAGAAACGTTCCGAAAGGTCCATGTAAAAACGACCCGCCCGTGAATCGTTTTTATCTCACAAAAACTCGGTTACGGCTAAGTCCTTCTGTACGCTGTTAAGTCTTATAGGTTTTTTTATATAGATTTACTTTGCCACCATTGTATGGAAGCTTCTGGAATTTTTAAATTGCTATACCGAAACTACGTGGTTATTAAAGAAGTCTTTTATGTACTTAGTTAAGTTGAAGTCGTTTTCCATACCATTATAATATGTACAACAGAGTGTGGTGTTTTCTATATACGACAATAATTACGCGTAGATCTATAGAAATAGAAAACGTGCATAAATTTTCGAATCTCATGTATTTTTTTACATTTATTGCTTTTATACAATCATGTTAGTGTCGAGTGTGACGAGAGTGACGAGAGCGGCTGGCAGCGGTTGGATTCGAAGAGCTGATGATCGAGCTCAAGGGTACGCTATTGGAGAGGCCTATGTCGGGCAAGGAACGGGAGTAGGCTGATAATAATATTAGCGCATTTAATGCAATTATTTTACTCTGCAAACTTTTATTCAATTTAAGTCCAGATATACTTAATTAATAAACTTTAGGCCCACTGCGTCAATTTTTTTTTTTAATAATCTAATAATAAAAATATGAGAAGTCAAAATTGTAACAGTTGATAAACCTGTAGTTACAATTATGTAAATAGTATTTGGAGGTAGTTACGAATACTGGTTCCTGAATTAAACTATATTCGAAACATATGCAATTAAAACTCAAATAATTTGTCGCATTAACCAACAAAATTTATTAGGAAATAATTAATGGGTATTTTGGCTATTTCTATTTAATGGTCGTTGGTGCATCAGTTAGTTCCCTTGTAACTCCTGGACCACTGGAACGATGTGGTCATAATTTTATTTTATCCAGTTCATAATATATTAGCTAAGATTTAATGTTTTTTTTATTTTACAATATATTTTACTTTCATAAATAACGACAGCTGAGAATTAACCGCCCACTCTAGGAGATCTGGGTTCGAAGCCTCACGTCCAATCTTTGTTGATAAATTAAATTATAGATACGCTTTTTAAGTTGAAATTTCATTTGGAGTAACAGTAAAGGAAAGCCTAGAGAAATATCCGTTGCCCAGGGTGCCAGACTATGGCTTTGGTCCCTATACTTTTGGATGGAGATCCGTGCCCCCAGTGGAGAAGTAGAATGGATAATGTTCTCAAAGTAGCGACGCAGCAGGTATCATTTCTACGGCTGCCAGCAATAGCGGATGTTGATCGCCATTATCTATGCTTGACAGTCACCATGGCTATTGGCCACCACTATTGAAATGGACCCAAAGAACAGAATTACTAATGTTGCGACCAATAGTCATGAGGGCGATAATATCTTTTCACTACAAAATTATTTACCAGTTTCCCGTGAGCAACTTTTTGTGGCGGGGGAGAGGGTTGGTTACTCTTATTATTATTAAATAAAAAGTCTCCGTCAATATAGGTTTTTATTTAAAGTTCAATTACATACGTGTTTTACTTAAGTCCAGCGTAACGATCGGATAGCGTATAGTACACATACTGACATACAAGTATATATGCGACAAATCAAAGTGGGGTAGTGTTAATTGGTACCAATTTCAGATGTAAATCAGCAGTGCATATAGTTGGGTAGAGGTAGTAGAAAACGCCAGCCGGTTTATGGTTAAACTGGTACACGTGTTAAAAATATTTCGTCTTAATACGATAAAATACCGCGAATTTTTCACGCTAGTACATAAATATTTACGCCAGGTCCCTTATGAGGTAGGCAGAGAGGACGGAGTGACAAATAACTCTAACACCTCACGCTAGTAGACTTGTAAATTAAAAAGGTAAATAATAAATACCTTGGGTCATCTTGATACATGGGCATCTAATTAGAAAATACGCAGATCATATTTTATGATAAAACTGGGAAAAATTCCAATAGACCCATCTTTGGCAATCCTCAAATCCGTCCAGTAGTTTTTTCGTGAAAGAGTAACAAACATACATCCACACTCACAAACTTTCGCATTTATAATATTATATAGCAGGACATTACATCGCATTAGGTATCTTATACTTCATACATAATGAGAAAATGCCTGAACACGAAATGGGGAAATTTTCAGCGACTGCCTCATTCGCTGGGAGTGTACTGAAATACACGGAATTTTATTAACAGGAATATGATAAGGCGCGGTGAGGTTTTTAATTATATTACTTATATACACATTGTGTGAGTAAATTTTATGCATATAGTAATAAATATCGTGACATGTTTTCACATACTGCTATATGATTTCAAACAAGGTTGAATCAGTGGTATAACATATAAATGTGTATTTACATACATAAATATTAATGACTTAGATACAGGGTAAATACTTCTGTTCAATACACTTTATTTGTTCCATGTGGGCATGGAACCCTCAACTCCTGGCTCAATTAGAGTTACTGACCACTAAACCAATCAGATGTATAACAAAAATGTGTTTTTTTACTGAATACTGACACGACATTGTAGATGAAGTTTAATTATAATTATTGTTTTTTATTATTATTAACGAAATGTCCACTATTACTAAAAATAATAAAAGAATTAATAATGAAACAATAATGAAAATATGTCTTAACATTGATTTACATGTGACACTGGTTATCCTGAACTAATATATAATATTTTGCAAGAAATAGTATCTAATTAAAATATATCAATAAGAAAAATAGAGTAGCCACCAAATATTGTAATAACATACAATATACTGCGTTGAGAAATTTCGTTTATTACGCGAGGTTCGCACGCGTATTTCATACGCGAAATAGATGGAATTTTATTAACACGTGTATAGAAAGTAGTACGACGCGAGCATTTTAATTAAATATTTCTCGCATTTATTACGAGTACCTACTTTGTTTTATATTTTTATAACCCCGTAATATAAGTTGATGAAGTTGGTATGTCACTCATTGGTAAATTTACAGAAATGACCTCCAAATGTTACCCTTTTCTTTTAAATATAATTGAATATGTTTATTTTTTGATAAGTTACTTATTTTTAGGTGTAATCGATTATTTATGTGTTATGTATAATGTTTTGTAGTTTAGGTAGTAAAAAATGAAAAGAAATATGGAAAAATAAGGGAAAAAATACAACATCACACGTTTTCCGCTTATTTAGTAAATTTTTAAACATTATATCACATACTTTCTATTGTTTACTTATAATCTCAGCATTAATTAAAGTGATATCTTATATTTATTCCACAGTTATAAGTATTGTTCATTAATATTAAAAATAAATATGTATATTATTTTACATTAACATTCGTTACGTTCAAAAACAAAAAAACATAAAAACTGAAAAAATTGGTACTCAGTGCTCTCTGCTTACAATGTAAGAAAGCTGACGTGCCGATATAACAATAGTAATATTTCACCGAAACTGCCTTGAAAATACAGTCTTTAAATACTCAACTAATTCCAGAAGTTTTCACAATGACAACATCTGCCAAACACCCATAAATCACTTCCATGAGAGTCCAAATATTGAAGTTTACCCCATGATTAGGTTACAAAGTGTAAGCCGATCACTTGTCTCGGATCTGGCCAACGACAGTTTCTGCCAACGTTATCGGAATCAGTCTCAAGGGACAATGTAGCCTTTATTGATGTTATATCAATATAATATATCTCTGACTACCTCTTAAGGGACCTGACGTGACTGTACGTACTAATATGATACATCAGCATGAGATGATATAATCTAATGAAGATTCGTATATTCCGAGATGAACATAAATATACTTATGTTTTATCACCAACTATTTTAATGTACTGATTTTGTTTACTATTTATTTATTAGCATATGATGTATTCTTTCACTTCGCATTTTTATTTACATGCCTTTATACACGTCGTGAAATTTAATTACTGTTATTCCAATACAATTTTCGTCTCCAATCTGATCTATTGCAGCATTAAAGTGATCAGTAAAGCGTAAATTATTTGCGTTCAGGATCGCGGCGACCGCCATCAGATTATTGTGTGTAAGCCGCTCGTTCGTCACGGATCACGAGGACGACAGCAAGCGACGAGGATACTGGTAGGTGGCGCCCTGAAGATACAGCCTAATCTTTATTGATGACGTATACCTCACGTACTACTTAACTTGACCGTTTCATCTGGCCAATGGCTTGATCCATTTTGTTGGTATTTTCAGGCATCATATTTTTAATTTCAAATATTATCATCATAAACTAAACGGCCTTGATTACGCCGCTTTTAACATTATTACGAGACGGTGTCTTATCTATCTATCTATAACTACACGCCAGGTCCCTTGGGGGTAGGCAGAGTGTTTTACATAGTGCTTTATAAAT
>DWMF01002089.1:0-10501 GCA_018244815.1 Parelbella polyzona | reverse complement strand
TGATGTCTTCGAACTGTAAGTACTTCGCACTTGTTCACGCGAAGGGCCCCTAACTGTGCACGCTATGCGACGGGGTTTTTAGCACTCGGCTAATAATTCACATGATGCAACCATAGCTTTTTACAGACCTCATGCAAATTGGTGAAACCATGCTAATACCGTGTCACCCATGGAAGCATATAGTGAGATAACGGACAGAAAGCATTTCGCTATTGTAGCAAAATTCAAATAATACAAACTTAATGGTATTGGTTATGACTTATTTACTTCTTTGTTAATATCAACACACAGTAGTAATTCAATATACGCGGCATCGTATAACATTATGTCGTTTTGTAATTATGACATTAAATCTTATTTATTTCGAGAGCTTTGTTTTACGACGTACAAAAGCAAAAAGAACGAGAGTAGCCAGCGCGTTCGCAAGTTGTCACATTAAGGCGCAATCTCAATAAAAGGCAACGCAAGTGGCTCGCGGGCGGGCACGGGAACAAAGGGTAATACGTTTTGGAATTGGTTTTTTGAACAGGTGAAGCTGCACCAGCACCAGGCGGCAGCGTAAATAAATGACGAAGGCCGAATGTAACTTTTATTTTCATGTCCATCTGGTTCGATGTGAGAACGTATTTCGGATTGCTTTGAGCATTCTTTCATAACCTGAACTCCGTTTTAAAGACTCCACCGATCGTAAATCCTGTTTTATGTTGGCACATTTGGAAGCTATCGGTCTTAATTTTAGATGTTACGCGTTTACTTATAGTGCTCCCACCTATGACCGCGTAATGCGAGTAGTATATGTCGGTAATGAGTATTAATAAAATTATGCATTCGTCTCTCAAAATCTAAACTCGTTAGGAAGATACAGAAAAGTGTCCTTAATAAGTAATGAGCATTTTAAAGTCTAAAAACTTTATTGATAAGTATACCGACGGTGAAGTCTTGAAAATCTTTAATATCATGTGATATAATATGCCGTGATATTGATTAATGAAATCCTATATGTTAGTGAAAATGGCACGTCGCGATAATGATAAAAAAATTAATTACTTTATCATTAGTGAATCGATTATTCTTGTAAGGCGTCTCAAAGCCTCGGCACACCTCTTTACGTCTCGCATCTTGTTAACCATAAGGCATTTTTAATCAATTCCTTACCGTGTTGTATGATTAATTAATGAAGTGTCTAGTCGTTCTTAAATGCTACAGTTATTTACATCATTTGTGGCGCAAAAGAAAATTAAAAAAGCTTTTTTTCATATTTTCTGCAACAAATGGTAAACATTCAATTTATTTCATTCATATTTATATTCTTCTTATTTTATTCCAATTACGTTGTAGTAACCACTACAACTGTTTAATGAGTTTTATTGTCAATAATGTGATACTCTTTTTAAAAGCGTTTTCTTTCTTTCTTTTTCTCTTTTTTTACTCTTTATTTAAAAGTTAATTTGTTTGCCTAAATAATCAGAAAAAAATAATACATCAAGGTACCTATAATATAAGATATAATATAACGTATAAAGAAAAATATAAATTTATTACATTCCGTTCTTGTGTCCTTTTATTTTTCTGTAATGAACTCCGAGACTACTTATTTGATAAACATTCTTTTTTTAATAGGTAATTTGTTCCAACTAAAACTCTTATCTTTTAAGTTAGAACAAAGTTAAGTTAAGTAAGAAAAAAGGCATTATGCAACATTCGTAACAAAACCATCGGCCAATGATGGCTTATTAACTTGACAGCGCGCCCGGTTGGCTAAATGTTTGATTTACGGACGCGACAAACGACACCAGCCCCGCGTCTTTACGACTGTTTCGGTCACATAAAACAATAATCCTCGAAACGATGATGATATCTAAACATACACTGGCAGCATTTTGTTGCGGCTCACTTGCATCTATCCGCAGGTCGTCGGTCAACTCAAAAGACGTTTAACCGTCATGTTCGTTTGTATTTTTAAACTTGTCGCAGTACTTGAAGTCCATAAGCTGAAAGTACTGACGATTCTTTCCGGCGACCGCATTCTTTTTTTTTAATTTTTTCCTCGCCATCTTCACACTCTATCGAGAGTACGAGACGTGCATTAAAATATTCGCTTAAGTAACTTGGGCTTTTTTATTATGTCTATATTTAAGTATGTTTTATCGAAGCAGATGGAAGGGTCTGCGGCTATTAGCATAATTATTTTGAACACAAGATATACAATCCTTTTGTTGTTTATATCTCTTATAACCTTTAGTACAGATTGTATTTATCGATTTAATAGCCCATTTTTATTACCCATATCTATTATTTTGTTATTTCAAGGATAGTTAAAGAATTTCCGATTAGGTTGATACGATTTTATTAATCGAGTTGACGTCACGCAGAGATAGGTATATTATCTTTAGCTAAAAATATTTGGTTGCATTCCATTGTACTAATTCATCCTAATCGATCGAAAAAAGCGATCTAAAATGGATGAAAAGGGAATTAAACCCTTGACCTACATTTAATAACATCACATAGAATCGTGTCTAAATACTACATACAGTTGTATTTGAGTTTTAATAAAAAGAAACCGTCAATTCGAAACGGAACATGTGACGTGGCCATCCGTACAATTTGCAACATAATCACTTTATGTTATTGATACTCGCCAAGTGAAGTTCTCATAGACTCTCTCATACTTTTTACTTGCTAGCCGCGGTCACATTCTCAGACACATCGATCAATATTGATAGGAGTCCGATAAATCAGCATCAGTCCACTGAACAAGTGGACAACCTTGATTATTCAAGCACGACACGAATGAGTCAGCCTGTGCATTAATTCAGTGATATGCCTAAAGGCTTAAAACATAAATTCAATAATTGCAGACTAGCAGACAATGCAGGAACAAGTGAGGTTGGAACTCCATGAATAAAACATACATACAAAAAGCGGCCGATACCTCCTCAGATAGAATGTGCTGGGACACGATAGGGCATTACTTTATTTTTATTGAAGTAAGGCATCACAGATAAATCAGCTCTTTGTTCCAACGCATTTAAATATTTTGTAGTCTTATATACGTTGCGCCGTAGCCAAAGGAACAATCTTCAACTGCAAAAATATCACACAGTAATCATTGCCATGCCTTAAGCCTATGTTTATTCCATTTGTATTAATAACAGCGATATTAGTACATCACAAGTATATTAGTGTTCAATGGATTTGTTTCTTATGCTTGGTCATTTCTATCATACGTCAGAAGTGTATATCTTGGTTCGTCTTGTACATCTTGCGAGTGTTTAACGCAATTAGTGTTTTAAGGATATGTGTATAAGATAATTATAAAGCTGTATCGTAAATAATTACGATTGCAACAAGGTCTGAACTTGAGATAAAACAATTAATCATTTAAAGATTTTCATCATTTTCATCATTAAAGATACACATTTCAATTTATTAACAAATAATAATGCGAAGTTCATCAAAAAGTATTTGAGTTTTAACACTATAAACAGCTTGCAACTATTATGATATATTTAGTCATATAAATTTTTAATACGCCCATCATATTGCCATATCTATGATTAATTCACCTTGATGTGAAGATAGTAAACAGATGTTAGCGAGGCGACTGTTATACTGCGACCCGCTATCATTTGTATATTACAATATTATTAAAATCGTTACTAAAAACTTTGAAAGTTCTTTTATATCCGTTATATCATCACACAGGGTGTTCCCAGTAGCGGACCATTTAACAAACACCGTGTAAAGTAATCATTATCATATTTTTTCCATCATTTACTAATGCCTTCACTAATTGGCGGTTGTGGGGCGACCATAAATTGGATGTTGAAAAACATTGATCGATGACTAAAATCCGCCGAGCTTTTATTATCATCAGCTTATGAGCCATCCATAAGGTTTCAATTTTCAAAGCCAATTACACTAACAGGTGTAGTCATTTACGAAATAAATTTGAACTATCATTTCTATTTTAATTAAATACTAGAATGTGATTTCAATATATCTTTCTTTTGTTGAATTCAAGCACAAAAACATTTATAATTCGGTATGTATTGATAGGACAGATACATATCATTAACGCATCTTACGACAATGATGTATGTAGGCGTGAGAAGATCGTATTTGTAGTAAATTGTCCGAATACCGCAGTACATCGCAATGAATCACGGGCCATTCAGCGCTGGAGTGGAGTGACGCTGCGTCATTACGCATATCGCAGCGTTCGCAGCGATTTCTTCGAAATACTATTAAGCTGCATTGAGATGGGACATGAAACGGTTAAATATGAAAACTAAACTGTATATAGAAAACGTAAAATCCAACATGCAAGTCTTCATTTCTAGTACCTAGAACTCGACGATTAAACGGTTTTAATCATAATCTATGTTGTATAAAAATTGCACTTTGATTAATTGTTATTAGCGATAAATATTATATCATCACGTCACGTCCGTTACGTTGGAGGTAATCACGCATAAATTACGTATAATAATGCTTTTTAACGTATGTTATTATACTACACGCAGTAAATCAGACGATATCGGTTAAGACAATTCTTTCGGTAATTCGGCAAGCCACAAGCCGTAAAATGATGATTGCATATGGAGAGTAATGTTTTATCAAGGTAAAAAAACTGACAGAGATGAACTGATAGTTCTGGGGCGTTTTAGCGTAACTCTATCTTACATCCCTTAAAATAAAACTCAACACCATTCATAAGTTCATCTGATTTGCGATGCAAAACCGTGTAGCGCTGATGGTTTTGTGGGTAAAGGACCACACAAGCAGAGTTATGTTATACGTTCTATATTAAGCAATTATACGTTATATTTCAATACACTTTCTGTACTAATGTGAACAGATAAAGCAAGATATATCTAGTTATAGCAAGACCTTATTGCGCAAATGACCGCAAAAATATATATTATGTCATAGCTACCGACATGGCAGTTTTCTTTCTATATTAACATATATTTTAACATATACTCCCCAATATAGATTATAGCTCCGTCTACGATGCCTTAAAACTGAAGGCAACAAATAATCAGGTGAATTAATGTATCATAACGTTATATACATATGTCACGTGGACCTTCATGCGTTTAACCAGCAACGCGTTCATGTATTGGATTAAACAGCGATTCTGTGGTTTAGTGTCACCTATATTTAAAGCCTCTAACACTCCGTTTATGAGGCAATTGATGGTCGGAATTGTAATAACAGAACTGTTTTATGGTTAGTGAGTTAAATATTTGGTACATTTAAAATATGTCTGTTCATTATAATATTGAAATCGAATTTCCATACATTATGTTGTTGATAGCATTTATGTAAAAAAAATCACATTAATGGTAACTGCTGTGTCCACAGAAATGAATAATCAGATTAGTCTAACAACGAAAAATGACTCTTGTTTTTTGTCATTATTTATCGCTGTGCGATTTTCAAAATTTGTATCGATAATTTTGGATCATAATATATTTGGATAACTACATCTTCTTATGACTATTATCATTGTATGGTCACGCCTTTCCAGTTCCTTTACGGGGTAGGTAAAAAGCGACGTATTCCAAATTTTTATCGTTACAGGTCTGACGTACCTACTTCTTCTGTATTCATAACTATGCTCACACACCGGTTCCATTATAAATAGTACGACGTAAATTAATGTGCATGCACTAAATGAGATGGTGCATTCGTTTGAGATATGAAATGATAGTGCATATGTATATTGAAGGTATTGGAAAGGCAGTGGTCGCGAAAGTTAACCTTGGAGTGACAGAGCAGTGAGATTAACGGCCCGGCGCGCGCCCGCGCCGGCTGCTTTCCCCGGTAAACATTGTGTACTAAATATGCTTATGGTGTATGTACCGAACGTGCCCATACCCGCTGTCTCGAACGGGACCGTCTCACTGTCTCCTCAGAGTATTAGATATAAACAGTTTACTTAGAGACGCCAGTCTTCAGTCTTCCATGTTTCAACTATGGATGATTCGATCATTTCATAATAAATTTTAACTAAGTTACAGTAAATTTATTTACGCGCACGTACATGACTATAAATGATCAGTTTATACTCAATATAATATGCATTATGAGCATTTAAACGCGTCATTCGAACTGAATGTTATTTATCCCGTTATTATTTCATTTTATTAAACTAAGCGTGGTGTATAATTTAATATATTCGCAAAATAATTTTCGTCCTCTCATAAGGTAAAGAAATGGCCATGATACACGCACCGCGCAAGCGTAAGATGCCTCACCATCCACTGAAACGAAACGCTTCAACATTACGAACTCATGAGTCATCACTCATAATAGGTCATAAATATTTATAGAACATTACTTGCCGTATGACTTTATAAGCGTGATCGTTAATTAGCTAACGATTTTCCCCGTGATAACGCGTTACGCCTATCATTCGGCTAGAGTAGCGGTAGCTGACTGTTACAAGCGAATTATTATCGGCCAAAATTGTAATTGAATTCTCTTGTAATATTTGTCGAATTAATCCGATTATATATTGGTCTATTGAATAGTGTTTCATAAATTATTGCTTAATGTTTTAGATCCAAGTGTATGCTCTCAGTCAATTGGAACTTAAGGTTAGCGGTATGTATAATTTAAATTAGAAAATAACTTTATTATTTTCCTTAGTACGGCTCGTTTTCCTATTTTGATGAGCTGTCACAAATTCAATATATCCTCTCATTATTGTTTTACATTTCCTCAAATATTTCCTCAAAAGTACATATGATATAACCAAATATATTTTGGGAAGATAGTACTGTATGAGTACAGTTTATTTTAAAAAAATATTTTAGAAAAATACCGGTATATAATTAATACATTATATCATAATACATTATTATGTTAATAAGTCTTCAATTCACGTTAAAATTATTCAACATTTCAAGTATTGGTAAGATTTATTTGTTATTGTGAATTGAGCTTTACGTAATTCAATGGATGTATTTATTACTTTTAGCATTAAATTGCTAAAGACAAGAAGATGTTATCTTGATGTCGTATGCCAAAATAATAATATGAAGTATTGATTTACAATAGAATAGAAGTGCTTGTCCCAGGAAAATAGAACTACATAACTGATATCGGATGTAAATGTTAGTGGCTGACGTGGTCGCGAAATATAAAGACATGCTACATTGGCGTATTGTTTTACATTTACAAGCGATAAAATCGAAAGTCGTGGCTTTGCTGTGCGCATGGCGTACCTACCCATAGTTATGTAATGTCCCTACTCTACTTTATGTAAGCTTCTTGTATCAAATGTGACAATCCCCTGGCATCTTGCACTCATAGATCGGTGCATGAAAGTATTAAAACCGTGGGCGGTCAAGTTTGCTCGGAGTAATATGTTGTTAGGAGCCAACCGGGGTCAGCAGTTCACCGACGCCTCGTAAAGAATAGAGAAGCCGCTTCGCTGACTCACAAAATTTGTTTGTGCAGTTAAACTATTTGTTTGTTCGCATTTCTAGGTAATACAAGAAATATATTAATTAACCGCGGTGTGCGGTTTAAGTTGAAAAAAAAATATGTATTTAACTAAATATACGAGGTAACCGATGTCAGACCCAAATTCCGTTTATAAATTAACAGTGAACAAACAGGCAGTTGTTGTGCTAGCGAATTGTACCGGCAGAACATTGTAGGTATTTGTCACGATATTTCATTTGTATTTGTAAAACATAGCATTACATTTTATTAATCGTGTTCTCTATTTAAATAGGAATTTTTAGATACTGTGGATACTGAGAAATTTTAGGACGATTTTTTTTTATTTTTTTGGCGTATAAAAAAAAAAAATAGACGTATGTATTTCTATTTTGAGCAATGTTTTAGTTTTCATTACAATTTCACGCAATTCCTTACCCTTTCGTTATCAGTATTCTTGTACTATTCAAGTTGAAACTCGCTTGTTGTGGTAGTTAAACGACAGTTAACAAATGATTGCCAAACATCGTGTCTGCTCGTATGTGGTGATCACCTGATCGGTACGAACATCAAAAAGCGACCCACATCGCAACAGTATGTACGTGAGTTGGCCGATTACCAAGTGCGTTTATGTACAAATGTTTAAATAACACACGAACGAACCTTTATTATAAAACGTCTTGTTGCCTTCAATTGTACAATTTTAAACACTTTTAAATATGTAATGCGAACCGAGTTGAAATTCTCGGGGGTGAGATTTCGTATGTATACCTATAAACAAAGCTATCTACTGGCAACATTCAATTTTTATTCTTCACACTATCGTAGAAGCCAAAACGGACACAGTGACCGGAACACCCAAATTTTACTCGAGAAAATCCGACACAAGTACATTTAGTGAAAACAATAACATTCGCCATCAAGTAGGGTAGTCTAAAAAAATATTTATCTTGGTGTATTGAAGTGGCTTTGAAACCGTATTTCTGTTATCTTATTTGTCATATCACAGATTATACGTATGTACCTACACGTGAGAGTTCTGAACCTAATTGTGTTTTGCTGTTAACAAATGAATAAATTAACATAACGTAATCATTTTTCATGGATTAAATTGAGATGTGACATATTATTATAAAAAAGTTGTGACGTCAATAGACACCCGTAGCACCCACACGGAACAATCGGCACACTCGTGCAAAAACTACTCAAATATACTATAATTACTAATTGTATATTTATAATGTGCTGACTAACTCTTAAACCTGCCTTTAGTAAACCTTCTTTAATAAATTAGTAACTTGCCTGTAATAAATTAAATTGAAACTTTCTGAACTGATTTCTGAAAAAAATGTTTTTGACATTATACACTGTAGTCGCAAATGAGCGACATGGTAAATACATAGAATTTGGTTTTTACTATTTCAAGTCGAAATCAATTTTTAATATACCCTACGTTAAATTTATGCATTATTTTCTAATATACACGTTTATAACTTATTTATTTATACATTTGGTAATCCAACATACCATATTGCTAGACCATCGTCAGCGTTGATTAAATAATTAAATTAAAAAATTTAAAATAATATGTCATTTAATTTTCGTATACATATTTCTCAATTAATTTATCATACGAAAGTTATAACCTGTTATTAATATAACAATGGCGTGTACTATTTACAATATTTTCATAATAGCGCGACTGTTTAAAAATCGTATTAACACTGACTCTACATTTTTGAATTACCAACTCGGCTGGAACCGGGTACGAAGTCCAACACGTAAATTAACTGACTTACTTATTTAGGTGTTGTGTTTCGTATATTTTTACGTTTTTGTTTTGTGGTTTTGTCACAGGTGGAACTACAATATGTATTGATATACTGAACTATGATACATATTGTAGCAAACTACCTCAAACGGTAGATACGCCATAATATATAGCATTGCGGTCACTGGCTGTCCAATAATATATCTTGCTATACCGTGACATATCTCGTTATATTTGTGCACATATTTTGATGACGTAAGAAAGGCGCAATAATTATAGCTACGTTTCCGGTGACTCAAAGGTAGTCATAGAAAATATCTGTCTCTGTCTCTGTCTGTGACGACCTTAACTTTCATGTGCTCACATGTCGCTGTCGTAAACTATTCGGTGACAGACACCGTTTCGACACCTTTCGTTAAGTTCAATTTATACAGTATCATATTCTGCTGGCAGCCAACCTCGTTAGCTGCTCGTTACTTGTGGTAATCATATTCACAACTGTTATGAAACTTTGCTGAGAAAATTGTTTTTTTTTTTCGTTGTACTCAAAACAAAGGCAATAGACTCGCCATCTGTTCCTTGGGTCGTAAACGTAACTGGTGAAACATGGGAGTGTACTACACTCGTCTGTTTGGGGCTACAGGCGTGATGTTACGTTTGTATTTTATTCAAAAGATTTCTTATGACGGTAAATATTTATCATTTAATATATTGATTACATCATTCACTAAACAGAGTAATTAAATCGTTATGCGCAATAAAGAAAACGATTAACAACAGAGTAGGTACCTACATTAATTTTAAAAGTCTGTACCCAGTCTAATTAGTAAAAACTAAAAATTGAACCACAACTATACCTACTGTGACACGATTAATTATGTATTTTTACTTTCGCAATTCCTTATTGAGTATCCTTGCGACACTAGAGCGCGAAGTTAGGGCCATAACCATACCTTATAACATTACTTATGGTTTCTGATTAGTTTTATAACTCTCGT
This sequence comes from Parelbella polyzona, assembly GCA_018244815.1. Taxonomy (NCBI): domain Eukaryota; kingdom Metazoa; phylum Arthropoda; class Insecta; order Lepidoptera; family Hesperiidae; genus Parelbella; species Parelbella polyzona. Next base: position 271 of record DWMF01002089.1, on the reverse strand, counting down.
ACTAAACCTTCAATTACTGTACGTTGACCTATAGAACTTCGTTTAGAACAAGCTCGTACCGTACCGTTGGAAATACTATTGCGATTATAAAACAAGGCAATTTCCTGAAAACTGGTTCAAATTTTAATGGCACGACGTATTTCTAATAGTAGTGTAATAAAAAATCACGCCGGTATTTCCCCGAAGACGTAGGCAGAGGTGGCTAGTAATACCACTTTTCATCTGTTATGTTATAAGTACGAGTACGTCTCATAGAATAGGGGATGAGCGT
>DWMF01002088.1:0-10502 GCA_018244815.1 Parelbella polyzona | reverse complement strand
CCAGAATCCTCCGAAACTGGGATGCATGTGTGAAGAAAGCGATGAATGTAGAACAAGCACGTCAGATCAGAAAAAATTGAAATGTTTTAGATTCAGTGCTTTATTTCCACCTTTTATGCGTTTTTGCATGATGATATAAAAATCATAAAAAATAATTTTAAAAGGCATCTACACAAGCATCTACACGTTATACACATCTACGCATCTACACATTAGCTTCTATCAACTTCTTTAGAACATTTTTGGTATTTATCTAGCACCTGAGCAGCATCCTTTAACAAGGCGTTCTTTCTCTCCATAGCATGCTCAGCTCGCCTGTTAGCGTACACCAGCTCCGCCTTCTTCCTCATCTCCTCGCTGGCCACCAGCCGCCCGCGACGGTCCGCTGCTAACAAAGCTCGAGCGTCTTCTTCTATCGCCTTGGTCACTAGTTCTGTAGTCTGGGGTAGGTTAAAAACATAATTTTCACTTTAAATGTTCTTATCACCACGTAAAGAAATTTTGATCACTCTTTTAAAATCGGATAGCGTTCATCACTTATTTAGGAAAGACATGAAATTCATCACAAAAAGACAAAACATTTAAGGACATTTTTCTAGAACAATCGAAAAGGTTAAGGATTACATTAACTTGAAGATATTTTCGAACCTTCTGATCGTCCCTAAACGCCAACAAATCAGCAGTCCGCTTCTCTTTATGTCTGATGCAGCTGATCAATTGTCCCCTTTTAATGCCCTCGTCTAGATCTCTCTCCAGACGTTTATACTCCAACCAAGAGCGCTCCTGATCTCTCTTTTCTTGTAAGTATTTTTTATATTGCTCTGAGGTTTCCGCTTCGACCTGCCAAAAACGCCGAAAACATGTTTACGTGACACCAATCGTATACTAGGTAGTTGTCATTACACATGTTATGTTATGTGTTGTCATTACAGCGACATGGATTATGTCATGTTGTCGTGACATAGTCCAGGTCGCTGTCGCCGGACACGGCGAAGAGGATTTCATTAATTCCTTAAATTGTCATTAGCCAGTAAGATTCTTTGTAGACCTACCTCAGTATTGACTCTACAATTCCATTTCATAGATCAACAGCATTGATATTCCATTAGAGCAAAATAACCAAAATAAGTCAAGCGGTCTCGAGTTTAAATACTGACAAGGATTTTTGCGACACATTGAGGACAAATTTATGTGGCCATAACCATGTCGCAAATGGCTTTGAAAGATACAATATTCTCAAGTTACATATTGATATGGTAATATGCATTCCAAAACGCAAAAATTAAAACAATTTCTACTAAGTTCTACTATTAAGGTCTGCTCACCAGCTGTCTCTCTTCTTTTTCCTTCATCCACATCTTCTGGAACTGTTCAGAGAGTTTCTCCCTTTCGTCATCTTCTTCTCGCTTTCTGGCGAGGGCAGCCAGAAGCTTCCAATCGTGTTCGGGGATCGAATCCAGGATGTCGCTGCCGTAAGCATCGTAGTCCAATGTCCTGATAAGTTGTGACACAGAACTTGATACTGGAATAAGAGTTTGTACTTTTAATAAACTTAAATATGTGTACAGCCTTTTTAAATATGGAACAAAAGTTAGTAATGGACAAAAAAATTGAATGAGATCGTAGTCGGAAGAAATCTTTAGTCTTTATCTAGGCCAAAAAATAAGCATAATAATATATCTGTATACGTAGAATGAGACTGTATTATTGGTTGCGGTGCAAAATTTCTGCGTTATTGTTTGTATTTTGTTAGGCAAAAACATTTTGTTTTAAAAAGCGCCTGTTGATAATTATGAGCAATATGCCACAGTTATATTAGACTATTATTTTATCGAACATCTATCAAAGGCCCTTAGTATGCTTTGGAGGTTTATGATATGGAGCATCCCGTTAAAAAACTATACACAACGTTAATAAATACACACACGCGATCATTTGATCCTAAACGAGGCACGAGACTGCATTATGGTAACTAATGTGATGGTATTCTGAACAATATAGTAGATTACGAAATTGAATACTAGATGGCGTGTATAAATGGATAATTTTAAATAGTGCTGCTAAATAAATTAATTTATCGTGGAACATTAAAAAATAATCCACGAAACTTAACCAAAAACGCTCCACTTTCTAGAAAAACAGAATTTTGAATTGAAACTTTTGCTATTATATTTGGATCGGTCTAGTTGAAAAATTCATCTGAATGTTACTATTATTTTTATCGAATATATTTAATAGCTTCAGCATTCTGCTAACCGTACAGCGATTGTGTTACAGAAACTCTACTAAGAGTAAGCGTTAAGATACGTTGTAATATAAGATTAAACTTTGAAATACGATTAGAAAGTTTTTGATACTAACTGTTAGACAGTCTTCCGACGGGCGGGGATTTTCTTGGCGAAGCGCATCTCGACCTCCTCGGCGACTCTGTTATAATTTTGTAACAAAACACCATTATGTCTCTTCCTTGTTACCGTTACAAGACAAGCGTAACAACGCGGCCGTGTGGGAAACTAGTCACTATTGTTTATTGTTACGTTGTCACTGCGCATTGTTATTATATTTTGTTATGCACGCTCTGATTTGCTTTCGACGCTTATGTTAATGCTTACAGAGAGATATTATTATTGTTTTATGTGCGCTTAGAAACTGTTACTCTTAAAATAAAAAGTTTGCTTATCAAAACGAAAACGACACAATAATTTTTAAATCTTGTAAACTTAAATAGATGGCGCCTATTTCATTTCCACCTAGACGAATACAACGTGTAAATAGTCTTTTGTAACTGATGCTATTATTGTAATTTTTGTTGCGTATGACAATCCAATATATAAATATAACAAAACACATAAAACTGTTTTCTTAAATTTAAATTTGTTTTACTTTTATTTGAATTTTATAACTTGTAAAACTTGACGAATTTACAATTACGTAAAATACTAGAAATATATGTATCACACCAGTTTTTAAATTCACAAACACAGTCACTATAACATTATATTCGAGATATTAAACTTTTCAGTAGAAGTATTGTCTTCATTCTGTTGTTTTGATCGGATTCCGTTGCCATGATGATATTGATGTAACGTGAATGTCTGATATGTGTTTGAATACTTAAATGGACTCGTGAATGGATACTCCTTTTTGTTTTCTTCTTTTATAGCGTCATGTCGATTGTCTTAAAGCCCTCAAATCGCTTGCCTAAGAATGTTCAAATAATTAAATTCAACATTGTCTCACTTTCTCGTTGTAAGTAAATTAATAACAAATACGGAAATTGTTTATCACTTCGAATGAGTCATATTTATGAGTAGGTATATTTTTCATTGTTCAAATTTTTTCAGACATTTAAAGGTTATATGCATATATATGCATATAACTACATTTACGGACTATGTGTTAGTCAGGCCACAGCTATGTACAAATGTAGGTAGTTATAGGTACATAATATATCACTACATTTATAAACTAGATAAGTCATTCAGGCCTTGCTTTATATATTTTATTTGATGTGCACGATTTCGTTTTATTGCGACATATTTCTCAACCCAAAGTAAAAACGAGTTTTTACAATTACGTCTTGTCATTAATAATATAAATCTACAGAACACTATAATCGTTGAAGCCTGTAGAACCTCTACAAAGTTTTTGAAAAGTGACATATCAAAATCCCTGTATGTCGCAACATCATTATAGAATTTTTGATAATTTTTTTTGTTTGGGTTATATGTACTTACTCTTTATATTATTATTTTTTTTTTGCCTGCCTCGTTGGTCGAGTAGTTGTAAGCGCCACTGCCGATCGGGAGGTCCTGGGTTCAAATCCTGGGTCGGGTGCTACTGGATTTTTTAAATTTAGAATTTCTAGTAGTGACTCGGAGTCTGGACGTGTGCCCAGTATTCCATTGAGGGACCACCTATTTCATTGAGAGACTTAAATGTAACTAGTGAAACGTGGGGTTGTACTACACTCTGCCTAACGTTACGTTATTTATTTTTAATACACAATACCATTCACATATTCAATATGTAACTGGTAGCTTGGTTCGCGCTTGTCACTAATCTCTATGTGTGACTGATCTAATAAACTTAAGTTAATATTATTATTACTACTGCGATGTCACGGACATAGTAAACAAAATGTCCATTTAAATTTAACTAAACAACAAAACATAATGGCCATAGCGGTTCTTCATAATCGAGCAATATCAGGAGATTCTTTATCAACGTTATCAGTGAAGGGATATCGCGACTCGCGATACGACAGTCAAGAGCGTGCCGCGAACACATGGTGACGTACCGCCATGGACAACACAAATAAGCCGAAAGCTGTCCTCAGAAGACCTGAGGTCCTCAAAAAGCTTAACGCTGAAAGCCTTCAGCTGCTAGAACGGGGTCTGTTAGGAGATCTACCGGACAAATTGAAACCACGAGCGTTTACAAACGTTAAAGTTCCAGTTCGAGCAGAATTAAGAAAAGGTTTGGTTGTTGCGAAACCTTCCAGCATACTGTCTTCGTGCTTACCAATCATACCAGATTCCCCACCATCTGACGATAGATTAACGCCCTCCGATGACGAAAACGTTTCGCCCTTAAAGAAGTCCTTCAGCTTCCGCGAACGATTCTCGAGACTGAGCCTCTTTGGAAAGGAGAAAAACGAGAAGATCGAAAAGAAATGGGACACCATAGAGGAAGACGAACGAATAACACGCGTGCCTTCTCCCGCGCTATCGAATGACGAAACGAAGCAAGAACACGAGCAAAAATCTAGCAAGCGGCACTGGTTCTTTCGAAACAGAGAACTGGTTGAGAGACGACAGAAACATAGTCCTATTTACACGCGAAGTAAAAGCTTTGAATTCCTACCCCAAGCTACAGAAGAAGATAATAAAAAGAAACGGACGCTGACTAAAAACAGTTCATACGCTTTTGGGACTGACGATACAAAGGGGGAGGCCTGGTCTTCCAATGAAAGTCTTGATTACATATCTAACGTATACTATGATCATGACGAGACGGTGTTCCTAAAAAGCATCAAGGAAATCCCGACTTACGAATCTAATAATAATTCGAGCATATCCACAGTGACCTCGACATCTAGTGGATTGGTTATGAATATGCTAAAGACGAAATCTATCCAAGAGTTGCTCGACGAATTCGACAAAGCTGCCGATATGTTGAGTGAGAACTATTTGAGTGATTGTGAAACTTACACAAAAACTACCACCGCCAACCAGTTAGCTGTGAAGGAGAAACGGAAGAGTTCTTCTTTTAGCAACATACCGTCGCCAAAAGTGGTGCAAGTGTCAAAAGCGAACAAAATAAATGGAGATTTTAAGACAGAGTTAGCTAAAATTTTAGAAGTGAAACGTGAAAGTAGTGCAGCGAGGAATGCAAGACGTGGTTCAGTTACGGATTGGTTTGTGTTAGACGACAAGGCCATGTCGGTAACTTCCGCTACAGAAGAGAACAGATACAGACGAGCACAGAAGCCCAAGAAGCTGGTGCGGAGAATGAGCTCCACGAAATACGTAAGTACGTTATCGCTACTGTTGAGTTGTAATGTTCGAAGACATTATGTTATCGGCAGGACTCATTCACGCTTATTCGATTACCAACACCACCTTATCAACATTTAATATGTAGTATTTATACGTACTCGTATGTACATACATAGCTAAGAGTAATGCCAGCTTTCCAAACAGATTTTTAGCCAAAATAAGATAAATAGTGATTTCCAACGCGAAGGCCTATCTTCGTCATGATTCATTAGTGATCGCGGGAGTTAATGAGTGAGTTCGAGTAGGTTCGAAACCAATCAGCTTTTCTCAAAAACAACCGCAAACAAAGTGGTTTAGTATATCGACATGTATGTACACAGGTTACAGTGACCAATTACCCTCATACAGTCCGTTGGCTAGCTGGCTTAAATATAAACAATATCTAGCGCTTTATATCCAGAGTACCTACTCTTTTTTGGAGAAATTCATTCACATTAAATACTGTATCGTATTCTCATTCCGAAATCTATTGCGACCTAAGTTTGAATGACAAATGTACTTTTCCAAAGCAAATCTCTCAGTAAAGTACCTGAATAGTTTGTTGTATGATCCGAGTACCAGGAAACACTTCGTGATTCAGGCGAAATCATCTTTTTTCGGTTATCTCTTGAACTTAGAAAGAGATTGTTATTTTTAGCTCCCAAGCGTTAACTCCACCAATAATTTTGTATTCTTATGCAATATTAACTAGAAGTACTTATGATTTTGATCATTATTGAACTAATTAATCGTTAGTGAGATCAGTCTACATTTTGATACAGATGAAAATGTCCAAAAATTTGACAGAGTCGTCAAATATGATTTTACTGTCAGCAAAGACGAAGTGAACCGCAGATGTACAATCGTTTTCGTAAGACTAAGTATTTAGCAAAATATTGAATTACTTTTATGTTTTTATGCTTTACTTTATATAAACATTGTTTGTTTCACGCGACTTAGGTCGCGTCAAAATCTAAATAATGTCTATACGATAAATTTATCTTTCTTGTTTTATTATTATGGGCGTTGACGAAAAAGAAGTCACATAGCCTATTTTTTCTCTTTGGATTTACACTACCTCGGCACCAATGGTCAACAACGTTAGCTTAGCTTTTTAGAGGATGAAAAAACAACACACAGGTAGTTACTTTAACATTTATAATAATAAAAATAACAATAACAAATTAACATCCTAGAACAGTTACACTTATCCTAATGTTTTGATTGGATCTCACTGACATTTACAATAAGATGGAAGCCTTGCCTAAATATGTGGTAGGTCGAAATTGATAGCCAAATGGTCATAACTAAGTAATAGCCCAATATTAATTAGTAACTAGTTCGGGGTTAGTGGCAAGCGAAAGGGTTGTCAGAGCACCAGCGTGGCCACAATGGAGCAGCACGTATACCCCGAGCGAGCAGCCGCGACCTCTGCGTGTCTAGCCGCAACCAAACATTCTGCTCTGCATCATCATTATCTGACCACAAGCGTTCAGCCAACGCCGCCGCTCGCGGCCACAACCGCGTGTCCAACCCCCCTTCACCCACCTGCTCCGACCACTGACACACCTCACCCCCTTCTACTTGCCAATTCTTCCCTCTCCACGGTCGGTGCTTGTAAATTCTCTGCCACGTCCGATACGGGGCGCAGTGTCCATCAGAGATATCCCGCCACGACCCGAAGCCGCAGTCGAGATACCAGGCGTCAACGTGTGATATGATCGTGCGATAGCTGCTGTATGTGTTTGCTAGCGACTCCGCTGTACCCCTCCACACTTGTATTCCTAACCGTTTTTTGTCCAGCTTCTTAAACAATCGATGCCGGGTTAATTTCGATGACCACATTATAGTTAATTCTGGTAACTTTCCTCCGTTGGCCGCGTCCAGTGCCAACATCGCTCGCTGTGTGAAATTGTACCAGAGTTCCATATAATTCGCGCCCTTCAAATTCTGAGTCCAGCAGCGCTCGGATACTTCGTCGCCACCGATGTGAAATATATCATCGACACCGGTGAGTTGGATAATTTCACTGTACATCCGTTCTAACAGTTCATATATGTAAGGATTATTTGGATTGAGCTGTCCACAAGGTGGTTGACCGCACAAGTCTTTCCAAGGTTCCTGTTCGACGCAATACGCGAGGTCGCCGAGTCCAGCCGAAGGGCCCCACGACCAAGCGTGTCCAACGTGTGCAGGAGCGTCAATTTCTATCAGTATACGAATACCTCGTAGTCTTGCTCTACGCACGATGGCTCGGATGTCATCAATTTCGTATACAGCGCCCGGCCCGTAGGCACCATACTGAACTAGTTTCGGGGCGCTTTGCAATCTCAGTGGAAACGAATCTGAATCAGTAACGTGCCAATGCAATGTATTCATCTTGCAAGCGGCCATCGCGTCTATTGTACGGATGAGATCAGGCACTGGAAAGTAATTTCGTGCCGTATCCAGCAGTAGACCGCGGTATTGGAATCGTGGAGCGTCTTCTACAACGGCGGCTTCAATTGCCAACAGAGAGTTGGCGTAAGGATCGAGCCAAATCAACTGGGAGAGGGTTTCGAGTCCGTGACGAGCGCCGCAGAAAGAATTGGCAGTGATATTTGCTGTTAGAATGCGGCTGGTGGGTCTGAGGTAAAGTTTATAACTTTCGTCAGTATGAAGGCGTAGTCGGACATCTTCGCTGCCATTTACGGCGACAGATATCAGAATTTCGCGTGGCTCACCAACATGAACCGGTCTTCTGCCACGAGCAGATCTTTCAAGGGATTGTAATTCATCACGCATCAGCGCGAAGGCATCGTTGAGATGATCGGTGACGTCTTGAGAGGGGGAAGCTATGACCCTTAAAGACAAACTTTTGGCTAGCACGATCACAGCGGAAGCCGCCACGCTTACGATGCCCGTCGGTTGAGGCCATAGTTGGGAAGGAGCACACAGCATGTTGCAAGTAGGCAGGGATTGGTATATAGAGGACTTCGACGCAACCAACCTTACGCAGCGACCTCCTCTGCAAATCCATGTCCAACGTGGGACAATATCCCTGAAATAAAAAAAAACTAATAAGCGCTTTAAAATGCTACGCAAAACTTTCGTTTCATATCATGAAACTTTCGTTTGATTTCTCCCTTTGATTAGGTGGTGGGACGTATACATAACCGGTGAAACTTAGGAGGGCACTACACTCCTATACCTCTCTGGGGATTATAGGCTTGATGTAAAATTTTGTTTGATATTTATACCAAAACGTTTTCTTCCTTAATTGCTATAGTTTACATTCGTTTTGTTCATTTTTGTATGTCCCATGTTGTGTAGTATTTTTGCAATTATTACAAAGTTACCTGAATGTGCCCTTTGGAAATCCTTTTGCTTTAACTCGTGTGCGTCGGTTTATGGACGGGCCAGGGTTTCGTCCAGTAACTAGCTGAAATGTAGGGTAGACGTCATTTTGCAATGTTCTTGGCGGGTCGACGATCCTAGAGCAAATATTTTACAATCACGTTACAGTAAAACAACAATTTACACATATTGTGATGATAAGTGGTCACCGTCGCCTATAGACATTTGCAATTTATATAAATAAAATTCATTCCACAGCGAAGCTCACATTTGGATAAAAAGTATAGTCTTCCCAAAAATTCTTGTAGACTACCAATTTAGCAGACAAGTCAGTCCGTTATATTTGTCTCAGGTCGAATTTGCGATTTGTAAAGTAAAAGTCTATTTTAGAGTTACCTGATATGCACAAACGTTGCAAACGATAAGAGAGGACTGGAGAGATTGCAGACCTTGAATATAATGTTACAGTGCAGACGACGGAGGCGCAGACAGTAGCAGTCAGTAGTAGGGCCCAACGCAGCAGAGTCTGGCGTTGTAGTCCATCACGAGCCTCTCCACCTAAAAGTAAAGAACAATTGCCTATAAATAACTCAATTATAAATTCTAATATTATCAATTTATACACAATACATTGATTTTATACCGGTTACAAATGTGTTTTATTTCGTGTTTTGCTTGTTTTCATTAGTAACTTACAGTAATATTTCATTGCAATAATAACAAGACAATTTACGCACACATAATTATAAATAATGCGCAGCGAGATCCATACACACACATTCACTTACATACACACACAATAACCCACACTCTCTCGCATAGAATACAAATAATGTAAGTTTAAAGTACATAAGAGAAGAGACCTAAAATAAACTACAATCGTTACTATCAATAAAAATAAAAATTTGTACGCACAAAAAAAATTTTTTACATTCTTTTTCCATTACCATCAGTGATACCTTAAGAAGAATTTCTTAAGCGCTATACATTAAAATCTTCTAAAATACTGTCATTTATAAAATTGTACTAACAAATGTCCTCTTGCACAAATATATTCCTACACACACACAGTAACACAATGTAGTCATTGTGTATACAAAATATTGAAATAACAGCAAGAGAGACATTATCTTTGCTTATCAGTTAAAAGATACGACTCGTGATAAAGCAGTTGAAAACGCGGCGCGGTGCCGTGGTGACGTGTCACCATGGATAATAGACCTGATAAAATTAAACCCGTTTTGAGAAAAGCTAACGTTCTAAAAAAGTTGAATTCAGAGAACCTACAACTTTTAGAACGAGGTTTACTTGGAGAACTACCGGACAGATTTAAACCGCAAAGATATACAGACGTGAAGGGCCCAGTGAGAGGAGACATAGAGAAGGACTTAGTCGCTGCGACACCCACAAGTTTTTTGTCATCATGTTTGCCAGTTGTACCAGACACGGGGTGTCCGAGCGAGAGTACACCGTCCTCGGATGAAGATAACGTTTCCCCTTTGAAGAAGTCTTTCAGTTTCAGAGAGCGATTTTCCAAGATGAAATTTTTCGGCAAAGACAAACAAGATAAGTCAAAATGTAAAACGGTAGTCGAAGATGAACAGATAAGGGAAGCGCCTCCTCCTG
>DWMF01002087.1:0-10506 GCA_018244815.1 Parelbella polyzona | reverse complement strand
TATTATTTATTTATTATTAGTTGTGCATAATTCTGGTTGGTCAGATCTTAAGATAATTGTGTACGGAACAATAAGAATAATACTGACGAGGTAAACATAACATTCCACCTGTATTCTTTCGGAAGGGATAGGCAGAGGAGTGGGAAACACTCCCACGTTTCTCCAAGTATGTTGTCCTACCGTGGGGTAAGAGGTGAGCGTTTTGCCATAATTATTCCGAGCTTCTCTTAGGAATTTAGGAACCCAAGAATACTTTTTCGAGCGATCGAACATTCTCGAGCATTCTTGCTTGGATCCACATCAATGAGGCAATATAACAATATATGTATAATCAAAAAATCAAAGTGACACATTAATTTATTTATTTATTTACTACATAACTTAAGACTAGCATTACAGGCCAAGCCTAATTCGAAATATTAAATATTTTGATGTCCAGAATTAAGAAATTTGTGTTGCCATTACTTTGGCATACTTATTATCGAAACCGGTACATGTATAATCAAATGTAGAGAGCAAATAATAAATCAAAAATATAAAGAGTAAATGATGTAGACTTACCAATAATCCAATACATCAGCATTAAAAAACCCTTTTTCGTGCTGACGTGTTTGGAATAAGAAGCCATGTGTCATTACACCTGTTTCAATATGCCGGACTTGTTGCCGCATAGTTGTATGACACCCGGAGATTTGGAAGTTTTTGCGCACACGCACGGACAGACAGCACTTCCGGTCGCCGCGCCGCGAATTAACATTACTTTTTATATATCTGTTGTTATTTACATTAACGTGTAGATACGAGGATTTAAACATGACGTAATGGGACTGTACATATTGTTAAATGTAATTTTATTTGTGAGTGTCAATTCGCATTTGGCTAGTGTGAGAGTGTTTTAACCCTTCTCATTTTGAGACAGCAGCAGAGGCGACAGCAGATTCGATGAACTTATAATATATGTGTATTTTATTTGACAAATATAAATATGTAATCGAAAAATCACAAGAATAACATTTTTTATGTAACAAAAATTACAAAAAGAATAAAATATAACAAATGTAATCATGTTACATTCTCATCCTGCAATCAGGAACAAGAATGCTTTAGTTGCTCTTATGAAGTGTAAAGTAAAAGTGTAACCAGATACGATCGGGCGAAACACCGCGTTACGCGAATCCGCAGTTACGCGAGTGTGCGCGCGGCCTTATGGATTGAATTGCGTGAACAATGACCTATGATCACGGAGTCTAGTACAGGCTAGTGTTACGTAGCACTGGCTGATGAATTACGACTTGTTTAGTATAAGCTCGTATACTATCAGTTTGTTATCTGTGCCATGAATTTCGCGCGCTTTTAATTTGACACATAGATTTTTAGCACACCATATTAGATAAAAGATCATAAGATTTGTCATATTTGCTATATTTTCGTTTTTATTGTATATCATTACATGCGTTTTATGAAAATATTTTGATATTATTGAAAAAAATCTTAAAACATGAAGAATATTTCGTTATGAATCATAGATTGTTAAATCTGCGTTAATATTGTTAAGTTAATTTTATGTTAATGGTTGTATATCATAACTTAAAAAACCTCAGAATAATGTTGGGTGAGTTATCTACTAATTGTAATCAAAAACGAAAAAGTTATATTTTACTTTATGCATTACTTAACGATAACTTTTCTAATTGTAACCGAAATATTTTACCCATTTATGAGGGTAGCTTCGCAGCGTGGGATAATACAACACATTCGTCCATTCAATTTGTGTAGAATTATATTTTGACTTTAATCGAGAGTTCAATTGAGATTTTCTTATTCGGTAATCCATAATAGCATTAAAATACCCGCGCTTTTATAATGGCGAATCGGTTTGCATAGACTGCAAAATAAAAATACAATAGTTTCGAAGTTCGAACTAACAATAACATTTGACTTGTCGAAATGTTCGGCCTAAATATCATCGCATAGATATTAAACAATCAATTCTATGATATTTTCAACGTTTTAAGTAATTCATGAATAATTACTACAAATTCAATTAACATATGGAAATTAAACCTAATTAATCGAATTAAAATAAATCTAAGTAATGTTATAAAATTAAACGTATTTAATCGGATTAAATTAAATAGATTCTATTGTGATTTAATAATAGTGAGAATCAAATTCAAAATTAGATAATAAACCTGCACTATGTGATGTTGTGTTGCAAGTTCCTTGTTTGTCCAAAATGGGTCATGCCTACTACTTATAAAACATCTTTGCGCAAGTGACGGTATCTGCGGAATTTCCGTAGGTACGTGCTTCATCGCTACCAGGAAAAGAGGTAAGCGATAAGAGTGTAAATATGTACTATTAACTGGGCAATAGATTAACTATTCTATTGGCTACTTGGTTCAATGGCTAGTAATACTGAAGTTGGAGGTTCACTTCTCACACAGGCCAAATATTTGTGTGACAAGAAAAATCGTCTATACAATAATAAATATTTACATTTTTGTATAGCAGGTAAGAATTTTTATTTCCAATGAAATATATTTTAATAAAATTTAGTTTTGGAGTTTTGGAGAGCTGGATTGGTTTAAGCCTTTTTTATTTATTTCTTACTTTTTGAAAAGCCACAAGCTCGCGTTTAACTACAAACTCATCTGATGGTGAGAGTGATACAGCCTAGCTATGTTATCGTTTGTCGCTAACCGCGTACGATGTGACGTCAATAACTGTCGTGTATGCAGGCAAGTGAAGTGTGAACTAAAATTAGAAGTTTCAACGAGTCATCGGCCAGCGCGGGTATGTTTATAGTGTCGTAACACGTCCACATCCCGTGGATTAAGCTGCCCTCCACAAGCTCCCATGTTAATTAGTTGCTTACATTCCATTTTCGGCATTGAATACCAGTCGCGGTCATTCCAAATCGGATGCGGTAACATTTTACATGGCTATTAGTAAACATGCGGTTCCTCGCCACGGTCTTATTTTTATAAGATATACAAATTTACAAAAAAAACATCGTGAGGAAATCTATCCACCTTAAACTTCACCATAATGTTCTCTAAAGTGTGTGAAGTCTGTCGACTCGCACATGACTGGCATGCAGATTATGGCTTTAATCTTACTCATTCTATAATGAAACCCGCGTCCAACTGAGGATCGATAAAGGCCCGGATGATTTATAAAGAAATTTAATATTAAAAAGGGATTAAGCTTTATATTTTTGTAAATCTCAAATTGCTTTTTCATTTCCTTCCTTCAAAGCAATTGGACGATTTAAGTTGACTTTATAGTTGTCTTTAATTTTATCTTTGTTTTACCTGCATCTGTCAGGAATATGGGAAAAGTTTAAAAAAATTGAGATTAAGAAATTAACATCATACTTATAGATGGATGGATGATCGAAAGTTCTACCTATATAATAAAATTTCTAAAAACAGCTTTATATTATACCTATTACGACACCTACTAGTGCAAAAAATTAAAAAATCAGACCAATAAAAAAGTCCTTGACTTAACGGCTTAAGTAATCTAATTATGTTTATCGCCGTGCGACTTTAAATCAACAGGTTTACACGTGAAACGTGACCTTCCATCCATAATTTCTATGCACACAATGCACGTTATAAATCACACGACAGCAATCGATTTAAATCAAACCCATTTCCAAACACACGAACGTAGTAAACGACACCAAATGCGAGCTCAAGCGATCGCGCTGTTGGCGGGAAATTGGAATTCTACTCAGCTGCGAAAACAAACATGGCGCGCTAATGCGTGTTTCGGAAATCGACGTCGGATGTCTACTCACTATTAATTCGCTGTGCAAACATTTATGCTATTATTCAGGTGGTTCACACTTGATTGGAAAAAATATGTAGAAGAATATCAACCCGAAAAAAATGAGTATAAAGAGAAAAGAGATGTTATTTCAAGTTGTGTAATTTAAATTCCATTTGCGACAGTGTCGTCCTTGTTTATTCGATAGGGTACTTTATGTCCAATAACCAAACTCTGCCAACGAAGATATTAGTTGAATTATTTCCACTATAAATCCTATATCAGGATAATACTTTAGTATATTCATTTTGGTTTCAGCTTAAAGTTTCTGAAAGCGGCGTTTGCGTATGAAGAGATTGATATAATATAAGTTTTTTTTTGCGAAGACAGCTAATTTTCTCAAATGAGAAGTATGGATGTAATCTTTAATGTTTGTCAAAGCTATATTTGTTTGTAGGTACATAATAATGTAGGTGCTGCTCACATAAAAAATTTGGTAAATATTATAACCATTTCCTGATTGAGCAACCAAGTACAGCTGTAGGTTCTACATTCGACCCAATATTGTAATAACGGCCCACGTTTAGCGACTATTTGAACAAATGTTTCGTTTTAAACCTTTGTTAGTTGAGTATTGTTATGTGTACAGTAGGTGAAGTTGACAGTATTCATTTCCTGTAATCGGACAACTCATATGTTTTGTATTCATACATACATCGCCAACTTGTTTTTTTATTTATTTATTTAAGTAACAAGGAAATGTGCCACCTATGGTAAGTGATCACTGTCACCTTCGAACACTTGCAACATTCGAGAAGAGACTTTGAGTAAGAGCTCTTTCGGCGCCTTTTCGAGAGCCCCATGTGTAAGCGCTCCGGAAATACCACAGAAGTACTGTTACATAAAAATTTACTCGAGTGGTACGGTATCCAATGCGTATTTCAAGTATATAGAACCAAAATTTTGCATATTTTATGCATGCGAAGAAGGTAACAAATTTGGACGTAGCATACACGACTTGCCGCTGACGTCTATAGACATTTATACTAGGACCTTTAATAGGACTGTGCAGATAGCATTGTTTCAACACTAATTTTGTATAATATAATAGATAGTAGTACGTTAGTATTAATACGCTTATATAATATGTTAGTATTAATTGTTAATGAAATTTCAAAAATAGAATTAATAGTAACATTAGTAGTTGGTATCGGTCGTATTCGGACATTCGTATCGATAACACCAGTATATGCTAGACATGCATGACGAAGCTAAATGGACAATTCAACTGTTAAGACATAATTCCCTCCATCTTCACCACCAACTGTCCTTTAAAATTTAAACCGTTGAGCAAAAACAGTCGATATATATAAATAAACAAAACATGGGAGGTTCCTAACAATTCAACATCAACACGTTTGTTTTCAAAACTCATCTAATTTATTACAGCGCAAGCTGGTAGGCGTTGCCCATTGTTCGCGTATTGCACAACTGCCCATTCGTACAACAGCCTTAAATGTTAACAGCGTGGTAACAACACTTTTATGGCGCTGCCCCCTGTGGTTCAATAACGTAATCAATTTATGGTATATTAGTAATTCTAAGCCATATATAGTTCTCTTAACGGTCATTCGATTAAAAATAAATCGCGTTCTAATTTTAAATTAAATTGAAACGTAATTCTGTTATTTCCTTATGGGTGCTGGGTCATTGAATGATGAATAGTTACATAACAAAGCATGTGTTAAATCTGATATAAATAATTACTAGTTAAACGTGAACTAAAATACTAGTTAACATTTAGAACAAAAAAAGAGTATTAGAGACGTAATAGTAACTAATCAATTTTTGCTTTCGATTGCGGATATTTTTTTAAATGGTCCTCATAAAGCGTGAGTACTATCCTCCAGTGACTTTTCTGTTGTCGTAAAAGGCAATGGACTATGATAACAGCTCACTACCATGTGACTGACCCGTCTGGCTGTTTGCTACACTATGCAACATAAAAACTTCGTGATCGACCAGTTCGCTAATCGTGGGAATCGACGGGGCTTAATGGATCCGGTCTAACGTTAGATGTGTTTTTGACCGTGTCATATAGGTACATAGCTTTAAATTTTATGTCACACGAAAATGAGTATTGCACGGTCTGTTGGACTACGTTATATAATTAACTTCTATTAAAATTGTAAAAGGTACTCAAAACAATAATATAACAATATACAATAGTATTGTTATGAGTACATGTTTTAGTTTAGACAAAAAATAATTATATTAATACGCGGTTTCTTAATACCTGTTACAAAATGTCTTACTCACTTCCTTTAATTTGATGTAAAAAAGATAGTAAAAAGTATAATAAGTACGATTATAATTGATTGAGCTAGTCCATTCTAATATAATAAATCATCACCATTATTAACATAATATCATCCACTACTCGACATAGGCCCCTCCAATAGTACGCCACTGAGCTCGATCTTCAGCTCGTCGAATCCAACCGCTGCCAGCCACTTTACGGACATCATCACTCCACCTGGCTGGAGGACGTCCTACGCTAATATAATATAACAAATGCGAATGTGGAGAGTATTTTATGATAATTTAATTAAATATGTTCACATGGACATTAATATACCTATAGATGTTAATATTCAAAAACGAAGGTTGGTCACCCGCCAAGTATTCTTTGTCTTCTTCCAAATCGTAATACATATATCTCTACACTAAATATCAACAAAATCTATACAACGCCTATAGACCTTAACACATGGGACAGACGGTCGAAGTGATTTACGCATTTGCAAGTTTATTTAGCATAATAATAAATTAATCACAATTACACAGTAACAATGTAGTGTGTATGTGTGATGCGTCATATTATGTATCATGATATGATATAAAATTATGGATGACAGGCAAAATAATTATACAACTTACACTCAACGACTTATTTAAAATCTACCTTACTCCAGAGTAAAAAAATCAATAAAATAGAACATTTATTTGAAAATGTACTTTACATATAATGTACGTAGTAATTATTCAAGTAAATGTTACATTGAAATGGTTGAAGGAATGCTTTGCTCCAAGGTGTTGACAATAACGCTAAGAATCGCAAAAACGAGTAATTGTTCAGCAAATGTTTCACCGGATGTCCGCGCGCTGTCTCGCTTAGGGTTGGCAACTTGTTTTATTATTTGAAGAGAGCCAGCCATTGACATCTGTAACTAACTGGCCTGCTGCCAGCCATTGACATCTGTAACCGACCGAAGAATATTTTTACAAGTTTTCCAAGCCCTAGTCGCAACTCCATTCTCTGTCTCCTCCCACTCGCATCTGCGACCTTTACTCGAACAAAACTGTATAATTATGCACGGTTAGTTTTAAGCCACGTAACTATAAATGTCCATTACACGGTTATTAATCAGGCAAGATGTTTAGAGGATTATTTGTATAAATTTTACTTGTTCTTTGTGTAGCCAGATCTTTTCGACGTCATCTCTATAGACGTCATGCGACATTTTAAAAATATGGCAATTGTAACGTAGAGTACATACTAGGAATTGCCCTAATTCTAAAGGATATCAGTGAGTCATTTTTATGAATCATATTACTGTAAGGAGCTAATCCTTTGATGGGCTGATCCTTTAAATTTACTATAGTCATTAGAAAGGCAGGCAGTCCATGTGAAGGTAAATTAATTGAAACTTCAAATTGAAGTGAACTTAAGAACAAAGCTTGCTAATTTACATTGTTAGTGTCAATATTTACACCTATATCCATAAATTCTCAACAACATTGATTTAGTTGTGAAATGTATTGCCTCTGTCTGTCGAATGTGTTGTTAAACGAAAGAAGCATATGTCATCTATCCTACATGTTTGAATACATATTTAAATACATAGTATACAGGGTTTTCAATCGATGAATATAATACTAAACATTTTTGTTTAAATAACGATTTATGGTCGAGTAAGTTCTCGAGCCAAAAGACAGGCGCTCCTAAGACAATAAAAACCCCTCAGGTACCTCTTTCCCGGAACAGACCGCCCCAAGGAGAATAGGGGTTGCAACATGTGCTTAATGCACGAAAGAACGTTCTAGTGCCATATAATGATGCTCATAGCTTCCCACTTGCAGTATGTACAAGGGGTTTATATTTGAAGTTTAGTTGTATATTTATAATATTGTTATAGTGACTGCCACTATTTTTTGGCGCAAAAATGGTAATCTTAAAGGAAATCTCCTCCTCAAGTTATGAATAACGATATTAAGAAGCTAATGAAATTAAAAGTAGGGCAATAATCTATTGTCGCCCGTGTTCACAATGTTGCTGTTACACTGGACGATTGCAACAGGGCGAATTATCAATAACTATATGTATATTTATCTGGGAAATTGTAACCACTTTTTAAAATCACTAAATTTGAGCTCAAAATTTGAATATGGGTTAAGTATTGTCAACTTGCACTTGGCTAGCGTGACAGATTATGACCTGAGTAAGGCCTCAACTCATTTCATTTTGTGAGAAAACACATGTCCAATAGACGTACGATAAAGGGGTTTAGCACGTTTTATATGATGATAATAATATAGAAGATGGTAATTGAAGGACTCATATCAGGTGTTGTCTCCAGGCACCGGCATGCTGAAACACGTTGCTGTTTCGCCGCACCGCGCGCGCGCGGACTCCGTCAGCCTCGCGTCCTCCGCCTCCTGCTGCAGCCTCGGCTCCCTGGAGCACAGGCACGACTCTGTCGCCGACCTCTCACATCGAACTGTAAGTATTTCCTATTATGTGTACTATCATATAAATGTACGTAGCTGGTAAAAATATTTGGTTTTCTGCATGATATCGTCACTCAAGGTCCGTACTGGGGAAGCAGAAAACACCATGCACATTTCACGGCTAACAAGTAAACTCAATGAAATTTACTCAGTTATTATTAAGAAAAGGTATTTAGGGCTGTCCACATCATTAAGATCGCCTTTATAACTGTTATGTATGAAACAACGAGTAACGGTATGTGAGCAGTTTAAATTGCACGAATTTCGAAGAAATCACACTCGCTCGTAATGGACAGCAGCGAAATGATGGTAACGAGGGGTCTCTAGTTCGGTACAAAAGCTCTTGGCTAATTGTGGAAGCCACGCTCTTGTGAAACGTTAAACGCAATGCTACCATTTGGGAAACAATAAGACGTATCATATTTTAGTGTGTATTTAAGTATAGACGCCTCCTTGAGTAATCATGTGCATACTATACAATGTATAATATATGCACGTGAAGGCTTTTAGCAATGTGCTACTTCAGAATAATTACTAGCTTAAGTTGAAGAAAGAGATATCTTGCTCATTTATGTTAGGATACACCGGGCACAGATCCCGACTCCGAGTCACTACTAGAAATTCTACTAAGAAATCCAATAGTACTCGACCCGGGATTTGAACCCAGGCTCTCCCGATCGGCAGTCTCGCTTGCAACCACTCGACCAACGAGGCAGTCTATATCTAGATAGATTAGATATATATTTAAGAAAGGCTATATGACTAAAAAATTACTTTTCCTCACTACGCAAATGATAGTTAAGAAGAGTTTAACGAAATTTAGCGGTAATGATTACCAACTTTGACGGATGCCACGAATCTGTCGAATTCACGCTGAAATAACGAATGCCTAATAAATTATGCTTAATTTTATATCATGTCATTACATGCAGTATATTAGTGGTAGGTAACGCAACTTGTGTGGCTCTTTAGAAACCCATCTCGTGAGCCGGTATAGTGCCATTATGTCAGTTCCTTCCGCCGTGCGTGCTCCAGGCTTTAATGGAGCTATAATAATGGGAATAAAGCGCACATCCGTTTATCTAATATTGAAATCTCTGCAATCTTTTCGCACTTACGTCATTAGGGCGCTAGAAAAATATAACTGTATATAATATACAATTTTAGTCCTTCGAATGAATTTTTATTTGGTTCGTAACTGTTTCTTATTATTGACTAGTAGAGACTGACTTATTAGGGTCACATCATGCGAGACTACGGGCAAAAGCTAGCCTAGCACACAATAAAAAAAAATATTAAGCATTAGTAATTCTGTTAAACAAAGGAATGTTATTAAATGCAGAAAGAAATGTTCAGCTGACATTTGTGATATTACATAAATAATTACAGCGAACTTAGAGGAAAAATCTATCATCAGCATTACTCACAAATGACCTAGAGGTATATTCACGAGTATTCATTCGAATCCAACTTCCCCGTAATGAAAGCGAAAGTTTTGTCTCTATGTTGGGAGCTTATGAATTTTTTATCCAGTTTCACTTTTGTGAAGAATGTAATTACGTCGTATTCATCTACGCAGTAGACGTGAGAACTGTTGACCGGCGGTGACAGGAAGTCACTGTGTGCTCGCCACAGGGTTATCACTCAATAATTTGTGTTAGTATTTACTTAACTTATCGATGTGGAAATTTGCTCAACGTCGGCTTATTTCTGCTACCGCTCACCTCCAATATTTAACAGCAGCAAATTTCAATCAGTATTTACATATACCTACCTATAAATTTTTTGTGGCGTGAACGACTATAGGACTGCCTTGTTGGTCGAACGGTTGCAAACGCGACTGCCGATCGGGAGGTCCTGGGTCCAAATCCCGGGTCGGGTCCCATTAGATTTTTCTAATTTAGAATTTCTAGTAGTGACTCGGAGTCTGGAATTGTG